>VNKC01001060.1:0-237445 GCA_008042775.1 Drosophila pectinifera
TTTGGGTCATGTTATGGTTATTCTTAAGTTTGATTTGTTCAAAAATTAGGATATAAAAATGCCAGTTTAAGGACCTAAATCTCCGCATACTTGAGGTCTTCTGGAGAGCATAATTTGGCCAAAAATGGAATGACAGCCAAATGTCATTTATATTCCGAATCGCCGTTAAAATCTTATCTATTTAAATTTTAAATATTAAAAAAAAATGAGATAAAAATTTTGGCCAATTTTTCAAAAAATGATAAGGGGTTACATCATTAAAATTGTCAAAAATTGGGCAAAAATTTATTTTTTCTGATCTCTAAACTCAATATGCAGATTAATTACCCTAATAAAAACTAACACAGAACTGCTTTCCGAATTGAATTTGAAGCTGTTTTGACTTTGTTATGAATATTTTTAACCTTGAGTTGTCCCAAAAATGAGGACATAAAAAACCGATTTAAATAGCCAAAAATACATATCTTCTGAACAGCATATTTTGGCCAAAAATGGAATGACAGCCAAATGCCATATATATTCCGATCCGCTGTTTTTAAGGCTGTTTGGGTCATGTTATGGTTATTCTTAAGTTTGATTTGTTCAAAAATTAGGATATAAAAATGCCAATTTAAGGACCTAAATATCCGCATACTTGAGGTCTTCTGGAGAGCATAATTTTCCCAAAAATGGAATGACAGCCAAATGCCATATATATTCCGAATCGATTTTTTCAAAGCTGTTTTGGCCAAGTGAAGGTTATTCTTAAGTTTGATTTTTCCAAAAATTATGATATCAAAATGCCAATTTAAGGACCTAAATCCCGGCATACTTGAGGTCTTCTGAAGAGCATATTTTGGCCAAAAATGGAATGACAGCCAAATGCCATATATATTCCGATCCGCTGTTTTTAAGGCTGTTTGGGCCAAGTTATGGTTATTCTTAAGTTTGATTTGTTCAAAAATTAGGATATAAAAATGCCAATTTAAGGACCTTAATCCCGGCATACTTGGGGTCTTCTGAACAGCATATTTTGGCCAAAAATGGAATGACAGCCAAATGCCATATATATTCCGATCCGCTGTTTTTCAGGCTGATTGGGCCATGTTATGGTTATTCTTAAGTTTGATTTGTTCAAAAATTAGGATATAAAAATGCCAATTTAAGGACCCAAATATCCGCATACTTGAGGTCTTCTGGAGAGCATAATTTGGGCAAAAATGTGTTGACAGCCAAATGCCGCATATCTTTCGATTCGCCACTAAAATCTTATTTAATTAAGCAGTGATTATTTCCTTAACTCTGATTTGTCCAATAAATTAGGATAAAAAACTACCGATTTAATGACCCAAAAATTCGTATATATGATGTCTTCTGAAGAGCATATTATGGCAAAAAAATGGGTTGACGGCCAAATGCCGCATATCTTTCGATTCGCCACTAAAATCTTATTTAATTAAGCAGTGAATATTTTCTTAACTCTGATTTGTCCAATAAATTAGGATAAAAAACTACCGATTTAATGACCCAAAAATTCGTATATATGATGTCTTCTGGAGAGCATATTATGGCCAAAAATGGGTTGACAGCCAAATGCCGCATATCTTTCGATTCGCCACTAAATTCTTATTTAATTAAACAATGATGTTTGTCTTAACTCTGATTTGTCCAATAAATTAGGGTAAAAAACTACCGATTTAAGAAGCCAAAAATTCGTATATATGATGTTTTCTGGAGACCATATTATGGCCAAAAATGAGTTGACAGCCAAATGCCGCATATCTTTCGATTTGCCACTAAAGTCCTATTTAATTTAGCAATGATGGTTTTCTTTACTCTGATTTGTCCAATAAATTAGGGTAAAAAACTACCGATTATGCGAAAACTTTGAGGTCTTCGTGAGAGCATTGATTGGCCATTAATTAAATATTAGCCAAATGCTGTACATATTCCGATTCGCCGTTAAAATCTTAATTTTTTAAATATAATTTATTTAAAAAAAAAACAGAGAAAAATTATTTGCCAATTTTTCAAAATTTGATAAGGGGTTACGTCATTAAAATTTTAAAAAATTGGTAAAAACTTTCGCCAAATGTCGTACATATTCCGATTTGCCTTTACAAAATATTACAAAGCCACTATAAATGGTTTCCAAGCCCAAAAGTATGCTACAAATATAACAGAAAAATCAGGCGAACATAAGTTCATAGTAGCAGGCGACTGCTTTTTAATTTTAATTATTAATTATTAAATTATTATACAATCTTCCAGGATTAAACAAGTAGAAAAGCTTTATAGGGTTCAAGATGCCACCTTCTGCCAGTAACATACATTATCAGTTGGTACTAAGTTATAATACCCTCGTACCCCATGGGTATCGGGTATAAAAGGGCACTCCAATTCAATGACACTCATTGACAGACAATTAAAATATGTTTTTCTATTTGAATTTAATTTTGTGAGTGCCAAAATATTTTTATAATGATTTAACCAGTTACGCATTTCCGTACTAAGTGTTACTATCCACAAAATAACCAGCTGACACATTTAACAATTATCTTTAAGTTACAGGCCATTTTATTTCGGTGGCAATGACTTGCCCGACTCTTTTGTTGTATCGCAATTTTCTTATCGCACAGCTCGATAAGCAGGGGAAAGCCTCAAGTGTAAATCGATATAAAAATGTCTAAGTGTATGGCGAATACTAACAGAGGTTATTGATTACAAACGTAAACAGAAGCGGCGTCAGATGTTACTGCACTGATTTTAAAGCACTGATAGTGGCCATAAACTTTAGTTTTCTAGCCATTTTTCTTCCCAACTTCTACGCTGCTTACTCAGCTGATAGCCAGGGTCGGAGTCCTGACCCCTAAATAGATAATATCGTGAAGTACACTTGCCTTCGGTCCGCTACTGTCTTGGTTTTTTGAGTGCGCGCCTCCCGTCGGAACCCTTGCTAATATCTGGGTATTAACTAACATATTACCGCGTACAAGGGCAATGTCCATGTATATGTTGGCATTAGAGACTAGTGGGAGACACCCCAGATAAGAATGGAAGTCTGGTTCGGGCTTCAGTTCTCCAAGAGCTGTGCTGCCATCTGCACAACATTATTAGCGGATGGTTTTACTGCAGAATCATGAAGGGCCAATAAATGTTAGAGGAGTTTATTAATAATTATTTGTGTGTGAAAAATATATATAAAAAAGAGTGTGAGAGAATCATTAATGGTTGAACGAAATAGCGGAGTTCAATACGAAAGAATGCCGTCTGTTACTTTCAGGTAAAGGTGATAAAAATAGGAAACTTACTAACCATTAGGTAATGATTAATTATAGTATAATATAGTATATAGTATTTTAGTAAGTATAGCAATTCAAGTCTAGGAACCTTATATAATGAAAATCTGATTTGATTTACTGCAATTAATGTATAACTAAATTAAGGGAGTTTTTAACTTCAAATAAACTTAATATAGATATATTTTATAAAGCTTGAGGTTGTGTTTATGATACAAACTAAAAACTGTATAGAAATTAGATTTAGAAACCTTGTTGCCTAAGCTTAAAAAACATTACTGCTTCACTTTTCATATCATTACCGAATATTAAATAATATATATTAATAATATATATTATTAACGGCAATAACTATATTCGCAACTAAGGCCGCTGATTTGATATATATATTCAAATTATATTAATATTATTTACGGCAATAACTATATTCGCACCTAAGGCCGCTGATTTGAATCGCTTCGGTTATAATAACATATATAATATTTTTAACACATTTATAGTAACTTTCTCTAGGCTGATGAGTCAGCAAGGTTTTCCCTTATTTCAAAGCCACAAACCAGGCACAAATCCATACAATTGGGAAGGTACATTAATGACGTCACACGTCACACACATGGATATTTTTACAATTAGCGCTGCCTTTGAAATAATTTCAGCAGTACATAGGATTGAGTCATATGGGTAAATATTTAAGCCTCTCGAGATCGACAAACACTGTTGACCCAGTAAACAAGCCAAGATCGGCGAAGTCTAGACCCGAAAAGATAACCGGCGGAGGTTCTGAATTATATATAGAGAATCAGAGCTGTTTACAGCTCTCTGAGTACAATAATTACGAACATTGACAACTTGTTGTGGCGGCGCTATCAGAGATCGGACAGCCGGGGCTCAAACGCGCGAGATCTTAATACATAAGATTTATCTACAAACACGGAGCCGAAGATGCTATATACTGAGGATGGATAAATAAGTCAAGCGCCCTGATGAAGTGCAAATAGTCTAATAAATTAAGGCAATAATAAGGCTGCAATAGATTTATTTACTCACACGGATCACACTCGTACACTCATATACTCGTAGGGTAAAAATAGCAGCCTAATAACAACGCTAATCAGTTAGTCAAATATCGTCTGGCCGATAGCTCCGACAATTGGAGTAACTGCCTCGAAAACACCTCAGTCTTCCAACTGACACGAGTCTGTAAGGGCGCGGAAAATCGCGCTATCGAGATCGGTGATCGATCGGTTTATATAGTAGAGATCTGCTGATTTCCCATTTCTCTCAGATACCATTAACTCTGGGAATCGGCTCGGTCATGTCACTAATTAACCTCAAGTCCAGCGACATGTACGACGAACCGATAAATCTGTGGAAAACGAAGCAGCGCGTCCACTACCACCACGATGTGGTCAAAGGCAAAAAGTGTGTGTTCGGGTACCAAACTCTCAGCTGCAGTGGCACATATACACGGAATTAGCTTTATCTCTTGATATTATAGTGTGGGAGTATTGTCAATGTATATAAAATAAATTTTGCAAGGCTATATCTAAAGTAAAGTCATTAAAGATAGGAATATTTATTTTTTTCCCACTAATTGAATCCGAGGAAGATAAAAATTAGCTTTTCGATTTTTTTCTTTAATTGATTGTAGCTTACAACCAACAAAATCTATTTTGGGTAATACTTTTCTTATGGCATCGACCACATAAGTCTATTATGATTTTAAAAGTGATAGAAATTCTTATTGTTCTTTTTCCTTTTTGGTTCTACTGTTTTAAAGAATTTTATCTAATCGAATAAGTTCATCAAATATACGGATTTGTCAGTGTAGTGACATTTTCTTTTGGCGGTGAAAGCCCCAGCTCAAATTGCAGACACTGATTGCACCGAACAAAAGGAAAAACGTGATCACTTAATGTTTATGGAAACAGTAGCACTTATCTAGCTCTTGATTGATGAGCCAACCGCTCGGGTTGGGTTGATAAAACCACTTGTATAAAAATTATAGGCATTTCCCAAGGAACACGCGCAGTTTTCTTATCCCCGGCCAGCGATAATATCTCAATTTGCGGACAGTTATCGATCAAAAAGCAATCAAAGCTGCGACTCTTCCAGGGTCAGGCTGGTAGGCCACCCGAAAGCGATTACAGGTTGACCAGCTGCAAGGGCTTCGAAAGTAGATTCAGTCGATCGGAAATCATTGAACTCGTCGCAGGCTGTCGGGTTTTTCCAAGTGTATATGCGCTACTTGCAGGAAGGACGGAGTCCTTAGAGTCCACCTCTAATCAGTTCTGATCCCTCGATAGTAACCAAACATCCTCCCATGGCTGTGATTATATAACCATTAGTGTGCCCAAGAAGTCGACTTCGTTCTCCATATCGCCGCCAAACTCGCTGCCTTCCTCGGTTCCGGGAACGCCGCCGTACTCCGTGGCTGCCACCTCAAATCAGGTGATCCGCTACGCCAGAACCTCCTGCGACCACTGCGGCCATCACAGCATTCCGGTCATGTCGCCGCACCCCATCTCGCCGCTGGCCAAGTCCCAGACCAACCTGGATCTCGTGGAGCATGCCAGTCCGAGGCAGGCCCTCCTACCAGTGCCCACTATCGGGTTCCATCGCGATGACTCTGCCTGCACGCTGCAGGTGTCCCGGAGACCATCCCTGCTCCTCCAGGAGATACTCACGCAGAGACCGCCGTTACTTGGGCGGAAGGACGGCAACGGATTCCTGTCGCCGAGGATTGCCAAGAATGGGTACTTTCCTTGGTTACAAAATTAAATTAAGGGGCGGGACATAGGGACGGATACTAGCCTATTTCTTAGTACTATTAATAAGTATTTTTATTTATGATTTGTATTCTTAACCATCTAATTTTTTCATATATTCAGCAACCTGCAAGGAACAGCCAGCGGCAGTACAGCAACAATTAACTTACAAAGCGGAACCACAAGTGCCAGGAATGGATCCACAGCCTTCTGCGACAATGGAGCCAAGAGCTATCAGGCCAAGCAGCAGAAGGAAAAAAACCGACGGACGGGCAAGTGAGTTGTGAAAATCAAATTCAGAATTCAGAACTGAACTGAATCTTAATATATTTTTTATATTCACCCAGTGATGCCATAAGCTCTGCGCTCTCGGCCACCTACTGCAAGCTGTTGGTACTGCTGGGTGTCTGTCTGCCCATCACAGAGGTGATATCGGATCAGATACCGACCTATGTGTACCAGGGATTCTACGTATATCTCTACGCGGGCAGCATTCTCTTTGTGATTTTCCTTTACATCAGCGCCTTCCGAAATCGATCGCTATTTAATGCATTAAAGGACTTTCGTAAGTGAAATGCACCTTTTGGAATAATTGTTGCTCTAAAATATATTAATATATTCAGATGCAAAGAACAGCAATGTCCATCTTAAGCACAAAGTCACTCACTTCGGCAGCTTTTACCTGAGAGTGGGTGCCATTGCCTTTGCCATTGGCACCATGGTGTATTCTGGCCTGGAGTTTGGCCAGTTCTTCGAGCTGAACGGTCATCCCGGCTGCCGGGACGTCTTTGTGGCCATCACACCCATTTGCCGGATGGTGCTGTGCATCGCCCAGGTGCAGTTCATCTTCCTGAACACCACCTACATGGACATGGCCCGGCACAAGGTGACCTCGAGATTCGGTCTGATGCACATGGTGGCCACCAATCTGTGCGAGTGGCTGTACGTCCTGGTCGAGGAGACCAAGCACGAGATATTCCACATAGGCCAACACGAGGTGGATCCTGCCCACGATCTGGTCATACACAATAACACCATTAGTCGTCCGGACTGGACTGCTGTCAACGAGTCCCTGCATCAGCACCATTTCCATAACTCCCACCTGACGGTCACGGATCCCCTGAATAGGACTGTGCTGGCCAACGTGAGCACTATTATTGCGAACGTAACTGCCACAGCCTCGCCCACGGCAGCACCCTTCAGTGGCTGTTCCCGCACCACCATTATGGGTGCTCTCGTCCAGCAGCTGTCGCCGTTCCTGTTCCCCTGCACCATCGAGTACTCCCTGATCTGCGCCGTGATCCTCTACGAGATGTGGAAGACTGTGAAATCCATTCCGGACATTGACAGATCCCGCAAGAACTCCGTTAAGCCTGTGACACAGAAGCCGGCTCACCACTTCTCCGTGGACTGCTCTCAGTCGCACAAGGGCCTCTTCTTCGGCATCCTGATCATTGTGATGACCATTATCTCCATGATCATGTACTTTGTGCTATACACGCAGCCGGGCTACGAGCTGGTGGCCACTCAGGAGGTCACTCTGTGGGAGACCTTCATGTACTTCATGTGCGCATTGGCTGTGATAACGGGTGAGGCTAGGTTTGATTTATATCCGAATTGATTATGCTAATGCCATTTTTATAAACCTTTTCTCCACAGGCATGTTCCTAATGCGCGACCTCCGCTACATCAAGGACACCAGCGACGAACACCACTCGATGGACCTGGACAACCTCCTGCTGATTGTGGCCCAGACTGGAGTGTATCTCTACGGGATGTTCAGCATCCTGGGCAGCTACTTCGCCAAATGGGACACAGTGCCGGACCGCGTCGAGGGCATTATCGCGGAGGTGTTCGGCGTGGTTCAGACATCGCTGCAGACCATGTTCATCCTGCATGCGAGCCACCGTCGGTGCAAGGGCGGCAATCAGGTGCGAAGGAAGCCGGGCAGGGAGATCATCACGTTCCTGCTGGTGGCCAATATTGCCATCTGGTTCGTGAATACGCTGATCAAGGGACGAGCCGTGTTCCGGGAGTCGCACCTGGAGTTCTTTGGGGTCTGGGGTTGGACCATCATCACTCACATCTCCATGCCACTGGCCATATTCTATCGCTTCCACTCGACGATTTGCCTATTTGAGGTCTGGAAAGTCACCTATAAGGCAAAGGCGCACTAGGCTTTAAAAAATACCCTTGATTAGTTGTCATTCGCTTTCTGTTTTAAGGTAATTTAAAGTCCGAAACGTGTAGTCTTGTGCAGTAGTTAGTTTATTTTTAAGTACGAAATCAGTCGACATTGTTAAAAACAAATAAATCATTAATTTATTCCCTTAAGAAATCGTTTATTTAAATATTTTCTTTAAACAGTTATTAATATATTTTATTGAACTATTTGCTTTTATTTATTTATTGGCCAAATTGCTGCTAAAAACTATAACAAATAGACAGCAAACTCGTTTCTATATCACTCTGATTGACATTACGTGACACTTGTGTGCTTTTCTATTAGCAGTTCAGGTGAAAAAGATTGCACACTTACTTTGATTACCTAATTCCATTTGACATATTTAAACGGCGTGAGTTAGAAATCCCTCTGAAAGTAGCATTCACCTGGTCAATGGGCAATTCTAGTTAAGTCGGCTTCTTTCCAAGGAAATTTTGTCTATCAATCATGGAGAAAGCATTGTGTGGTATCTTCTTAATGTTTAACCAGGCAAGTGCTATTTTAGAGCAATTTGATTGAATGGTAAGGGCTTGAAATCCACATTAAAGCATTTCTGGTGTAAAAATTCAGCGGGCAACTTCAGAATAAATGTTATTTGCTTACAAATTGCCTCGATCTATAAACACCACATAAGAAATTGCGTGGCGCAAAAGCAAAATCAGGTATTCGTATATCGAATGTATCGCGGCAGACATAAATCTCATGGCAGAAAAGGCTGAGGCAGACAATTGACAAATCGGCGTTTCCGTTTCCTGTTGCGTGAGCTCCGCACAAGAAAAACGTCAAAATGGGGCGGGGATTGACATTGAACGGATGCAAAAGGAAAGCCAACTGTCTCATGGGCATAAATTTGATATACCCGAAATCGGGGAGCCCATATCGATGCGATGCGATGTGAGTGTGCGAGCCCTTCGTAGGTGAAGGACTTTTGAACCGAATCATCAAAGAAGGTAAATAAAAAGGCATTGAGCCATGAAGTTGATGAATTGGCGCATTTAAATTATGTATTTATGGGGAAATCCGCAGCAGAGAGGAGCAATTGTTATTCAGGTGGCACACACAGCGATAATAAACGGGCAATTTGGGGTTAACAAATCGGGTGATGTATGGCCTTATCACATCCTTTCGATGAACACGTGACTGCAATACGTAATAAAGTAATTGGCATACAATCAATTTATACAGTCAACTTTAAGCTACTGATACTCTGATGCATGAACTTAATTAAAATAATCAAAGCAATATAAAAAAAGGATTGGAATAAACAAGCAGGTTCTCTTTAAATAAAATTCCACACACGTGTAGGAAAATTTAAGCCCAGCCGAAATCCAGAGCACGTGACCTGTGAGTATTTACTCGTAAGATATGCAATTATCGAGTAAATAAGATAAGTAATTTAGCAAATAACACATTTCTGTGTATGTTGGACGCTGATTAAAAATGAATATAAGATCTTAGCCAACAAGGCTATAAAAATACTTTAATGCAGGTCCCATTGAAATCTTAAGCCAACTCAAATAGCCATCACAATTAGGATGGAAGCGCCACTTTCGGCGGAAACGTGCTAATTGCAGGTAGAACAGTAAAAAAGAGCACTCAGAAACGCAATGAGGAAACTAATTAGAGCTCTGGGTAGTGGGTACAAGCCGTTATCCATTTACTCTGTAATCAATAATGTAAATAATTGCTCAGATGACTACAACCGAAACGAGTTCAAGTTCAAGACTCCGAAAAGACTCCATTTGAACGGTCCTACCTCGATTGTCAACATTAATAAATCAGCTGGGAAATATTGCAGTCGATGAAATTTTTTATGATGCCATCATCAGCGCGCCAACTACTATGCCAGATGCCAACTGCCGCCTCCGTCCGGGAATATAGAATCGGGAGTCCCTCGGCCAGCGGGAAAGATGTTGTAAATGGAAATGACGCGGAAGCGCGAAGGACAATGACGAACGTCGACGATGACGGTGACGAGTTTGGGAGCTGATGGCGACGTTTGATGCGGGACGCCCTTTCGTGCCGGAAATGACATCGCAATGGAGGTGACACCGCTGCGGGGACTTTGCAGCGGAAACGGAAATTTAAAGGCAGGGCAAACGGCCAAGTAAAACTGGCAAACAAGCGGCGAATGCTAATCAAGATGGGAAGTCTGCAAAGAACTGCGCACTCACTGTGGAGACGCCGGGAAGCTATGGCCATTATGCTGAATCACTACAAACCGTAGTTTTTTAATGTAATTACTTTACCTTTGATATATATCCATTTAAAAAAAGATTAATATTATTCGAACTAGTTTTTGACTAGAATAGACAGCCTTTATTACATCTAAAGCAATCAATGGAAAGATCAACCCAGGCTTCTCAATATCCCTCGACTTCTCATAGTAGGCAGAACTTTATGCACACTTGCTGGGAAGTGAAACCCAAGTTTCGAGTGGAGGAATCGCTTTTATTTGTTCGATTTAAAAATAAATTCCTAGTTTGGCCAAGTTATTTCAAGCCAAGAGATGTAGAAAAGTTTCTAGCCAGATATTGTTGGGATGAGTTCCTCTCGAATTTAACAAAAGTTGCCTACCTACGGAATTAAAATTGATGAAAATTGATAGAAGTCAATTGAGTTGAAGTCTCACTCTTGCCAAAAATGGAAGTATTGCATTCTGTTAAGTAAACTTCTCTCTCAAAAAAGCTTTACCAGCTGCAGCGGAAAGTAAATAGAAATAAAACCATTTGCTCCCCATTAAAAGAAACCGGAGAGGGACTGGCATCACGTAGATCGAAAGCATTTTTCCTCCTTGAGGGCAGAAACTGAAACAAAACGTGTTCCTGGTGGCAAATCCTTTGTGGCTCTCCCCATAGCTCGTATCTCAGCTGCTTGGCACCCCAAACACGTAAGCCACGCACATGGATGGCTAAAGACATTAGAACGACACAATTAACCTTTTTAAAGGAGGATGTCAACAGTTTCTGACGGGTTGTGTGGTTTGGGTTATGGGTTATGGTTTACAGCTTAAAGGGCGGCACAACAATTGGTGCCACTCAGGCATTTCTTAAGAAATTCACAAAGCGAAAGGTAAAATGGCTGACAAGATTGTAAGGTATACATTTCCAGAGGGCGAACTCTAAATTTTTTAAAAAGAAATTAAAGGATAAATTTCATGTCTTTGAAAACAATACTCAAAAAATTTATATTCATATACAAAGTAAAATGTACATATACATAAAAATTTAGGACATATCTGCTATCCCCTTATTTATTTATTTTCTCATCACTTATTATTTATTTAATTTAGTTTAATGTCTATATTTTTGTTCCCACCCGTAGTTATTCACACCTTTAATTAAATTTCCCCTAAGGTGGTATGTATACATATTTTTTTGACGGCAAACACAGTTACGCAAATATGGTAAAATGTTAATAAGACACCAAGGGTAGCCTGAGGCGCTTTCAATTTGTTTTGAACGACAGAAACGCGAACTCCCTACCACCCGAGCCACAAGCACATGGGGCAATTTCCCACTTGGAAAGTACACAACGCATTCTTGAGGGCAGCGTAATATTTTCTGTTGAGTGGAAAATTAAACAAGAGCTTACCATGGCGACGAAAAGACTAAAATATCATATTGCAGCTTGACTGTAATAAGATTATGTTTGAGATTGAAATCCGCGAGCTACCCGAATTCCAGCAGTCGACTTAAAAGTTGTCAGAGAAAGTTCGGATTTATAGGGATTTATCCGGAGCGGGCTTATATATATGCCCCAAAACTATGACAAGAAATGCAATCATTAAAGTTTAATGAACTGTGCAAAATGCTAGCGCCTAATTGGATATAAAACTTGCCCCTTGTTGTCTTTGACCGGCAAATGCAGCTGAAATTGACTGCGGTGAGCATTCAACTGCAATATAAAATTTAGTGGCTATATCTGGTTATTGCAATTTTTTTTATGTCCATACTTTATGGCAGCCCCGACGCGGTCTCCGGGGCCTTGGAAAAATATTCAATTGCGATGGCAGAAATGCGCAAACTGTCAATCATTGTCAGTTTTTCCTCTATTTTATTTTCTCTACTTTCACCGTAACACATGGCGTATGAATGATTTGCAGAGTAGGTGAGTAGATATGAATAATGAAATGAAAGCAAGTGTTGCAAATGACAATCCACCCAACTTTTAGTAGTGGTAAAGCCAGTAAGCTTTGGAACCAAAAGAAAAAAACTAAGCTAAAAAAACACAGAGAATAAATAATGAAGAGAAATCCTTAGGACCGCCACAAAGGCTCACTCGTATATCAATTTTATGGGTCGCAAAATAACTTTTGCCGCCGAAGCGCAAACGTGGGAAAAATCGGCAACAACGAAAACAAATCAAATTGTTGCCCAGGTACAGGGCATTACCAAAGCCAGCAGAAATAATTCATTTTCCTGGCGCAGTGTTTTCTGCTTTGGCGAGGTGCACGTAAGATAAATGTGGCGCTGCAAATAATAAAATATTTATACAAAATCCAGCAATCTCGGATGCGCCGAATAGAGATAGACGTGAATAAACGATTTAGTTTTGGGCTTACGTTTGGGGCTTTTTAGCGGCTGCTGTTCCAAACAATTGACTGATGGACATTTGATGGAAGGATCACATCACGTATACGCCCTGGGGACGTGCCAAAATTGAAACTTTCGCTAGAACCTTTTGCGGGCCAACAAATGTGACACTTTTTAAGATTTATTCTGTAAATGGCCGTTAGGTTTCACTCAGCTGGCAGGAGGAAGTCAGCTTTGTTAGCCCTGCACTCTCGATAACCAAATATATGCTCAATACATGAAATATTTGTATAAATTATAAGCAAACTGTAAAAGTGTGTGTTTCAATCTCTGAGATTATTTTATTGAAGCGTATTTAATGTGGGGTAATGGGTTTCGGCTTATGCATTCTTCAAAGTGCACTTTGGCAGGGGATCATAAAGTTGATAAAGATGGACCATTCTCGATGTCCTAGCAACTGAGGGAGATATAAAATACCGTAGTTGATATGGCTCCTATATCTACATAGATCGTTAATTCCTTCGAGTGTCTGAGTCGGCAGGTGCAATAAAACCTCACTGAGAATGTCTCCGGGTTCGTCTTCTTGGGCAACTAGTTCTGAATCGTCATGAAGATACCCACAACTTTTGTGTACACTACAAGTAGTATGTGGATCCAATCAAAATTCGTATTTGATGACTGCTCTTGACTCTCGCTGGCTTTTCTCAAGTCAGCTCCCAAAATGCATCCCCCATGGCGGATTGCAATTCGAGCTCAACCAATTGTGTGGCAAAAACAATGCCACAATATTTTTTATTGGTTTTTGCGGACTTGCAAAGCACTAAAAATTCATTCAACTTCGATGTGCTCTGCCCGAATTGCAACTCCATTTTCATTCGACTTTTCCTCTTGGGCATGAATTATTTATTTACGACTGCCTCAGTTTGGTCTAGTTCAATTTTGTATTAGGACTTCAGGGCCCAATGCTGCACTTCGAATGATCGTGGTTAGGAGCTGTAAACACGAGTAGGAAATAATGACCTTTGTTGGGTTTTACTTTTAATTAAAATGGGAATTAACCACAATTAAGAGGGATTATGGGTAAATTTCAGCGCATACATACATTGGTCAACTTAATTAAGACCGCAGTGCAATCAATATTTTCCGAATAAATGCACACAAAATCAACGAATATCTAGATGTAAGTTTGCTGAGCTTGATTGTATTCAATTATGTTGTAGTTCTGCCTAATTAACAACAGTCTGAATGCCTGTGCATCTGCCTAAAATTAAATTATTCCATAACATTTATGGTTTCTTATCGCATTTGGTACTTGTGCAAGCAATTAACTTTCTTGTTTACCCACATGACCAACAAATTCCGGAGAACCCTTCACCTAATGCTGTTTTTATGCCCGCCCACACTGTGTGCTATCTGGTCCGTGTCCTCCTCCGTTTTTGTATCCCTCTGCCTCCATCCCAGTGGTGCCATTAACGTTTTTCTATCATGCGCCCGCTCTTGCAATTTAGATAGTTGAATTTTGCCTTTGCTTCACTTAGCACAAGTTAAAAGTTAACTCAAATTTAATATAAAATGAAATACTTTTGATTAAACCAATTAGGAACTTTACAACAATAAATAAAGCAGTTGAAACTTTGATAATTTGAGGTTAGATAAATGCTTATAGCAGTTTCTCTCAGGTTATAACATAACTGTTTTCATTTGCACTGAGATCTGCAAAGGATATTGGTGAAATTATAGGGTAAATGATTTAATGACCACCATCGCAGTGGATCACATGTCAAACACACTTCCTAAACCCATACAAACTTGACACAAACACTTCCAGGATTAAGGATATGGGACACCAGCCACACTCAATTAGCCCTCATCCGATCCAATTAAGTTGTTTCCCTTGTGGGCGAATATTACGTTGGTGGAATATTTCATAAATATAAGCCTCCCCCGATTTTTATGTCACTACGGTTTTGGTTTCAATTTTTTTGTAACTTTTTTTTGTTCTGTTACCAAACTCATGTGGGCTCTGGCACGAACAACATTTACATATGGCATTTACACTTATCAACATTATGTTGGGCGACGCCTGTTTGTGGTTATGCGTCGCACATTCGGGTTAACATTGCGTATGAATAATTGAATATGTCCTGTTCTGCACGCTCTTTTTTGAAGCCGGTTGTTTGATTAATTGTGCACACACGGCGTGTGTGTAAAAAACGAGATGGCTCCATCGCACTTTAACGGATGGGACAGCAGATGAATTCAATTGCATTTTGACCGCAAAAGAACGGACAGCTGACCTAAAAAGGTATACGAAAGAGAAACATTAAGACAGAATGGCAGTTGCTCAAAAAAAAAAGAAAAATATTGTGTAAATATGGCTTGTTCAATACCACAAATGGTCAGTATTTTAGCTGGATCAGAGAGCAGGGATTCATCCATCCATATTAAATGAGAAAAGACAGTGGTTCTCAATATAAATTAACAATATATAAAAATTAAGTGTTAAATAGCCAACCTTTGTAGAAATTATATATGGAAATATTTCTTAATCTCCAAAAAAATTAGTTTTTATGAACATATTCTACATATTGTACACAATAAATAAGAGAAATTTTGTAAGTATTGATTGACGTATCTAAAAATATCTCTATATATAATTTGAGAAACCTTAAAGTTGATTGTTTATATACCGAAAAGTATGTAGGCCTCTGCACATAAATATTAAAGTAACAGTGTAATATGACTCTGAGATCCCTCCAGACTCTGCAACTGGAAAAGGCGACGACCACATCCTCGATTTGCATTTGGTTGGGATACTTTGGCGCAAAGGTAAATTCGGTTCAATGTTCTGGCGGCGAAGGGAAAATGCAATCGACAAGCGTTTTGAAAGGCAAGGAACTGCCTTTGTGCGCAGTCAAAAGGCAGCAATAAAATTACTTGCGTCACACAGCGAGCTGGGAATCCGAATCGAATTGCAGCCAAAGATAAAATGGCAGCAGACATATATTGTACGTATAGCCATGCATGTGAATGGGGGATAAAGGTCCTGATTAAAGATTTCTACTCTCAGCACAATTTGCATTTACCGGCCAATCTGCAGCAGAAAGGTGAATCCTGACTCGACGCGAGATTAAGGGATTCTGGGACTCTGGGATACTCCGATTTCCTTGAGCGACATTTCTGTGATTTGTTAAATGATACGCTGTGCTATTTTCTTATTTAATAGCTCATGCTCTATGTATACTGTATACTGATGGACAATATTCAGCATGCTTAACTCAAATGCATATGGAAAAAAAATGGGAAAGATTGCGAACCAACTAAGTTACAGTAAAACAGAATTCGCTAAGGATATAAGTATTACATTTATGCAACTTTTGAAAGCATTTATTTATGGATATAATCTTAATTTTACCAATCATTAAATTCGCTCTTTTTTACAACTTTATTTTTTATTGCCATTTCATTTATCCTTTTCAACTTCGCTGGGAGCCAATAGAATGAAAATAAAATAAACCTAAGCTGTCATAAACTATTTTTATGTCCACAAATTGCGCATACGCAGAATATTCCAGAGTGACGAGGGTTTGGAGTAGGACACTTGATAAGTCTCCATTTTAAAAGCCGAAAACTCTAAAGGTTGTCATAAAACTGGAAATTTTAAATAGTTGCCAAGTGCTAATTCGATTGCCTAATTCTACGAAATAAAAATATATATTTAAATAAGCTTGTGAATTTTATGAATATTTTTACGACTTTGGTTTTTGGCATCGATGATTGAATTTCGTTTAATGGAATTGTACATTAATATGCAATATTCAACCATAAACACCACCCATACATTGTGAATTAAGCTTTTAGTACAAATTAAATGGATATATCGTTTCCATTTAAGCAAATTGGAATATCAACCATTTATCAAATATTTTAATCACAGCAAAACAATGATATAAAACCATTTTATGAACTTTTAATGATATACCGCAAGCGCGGAAACCATAAAAATAGACTATTTCCTATTGATTACAATGCATTTGGAAAATGAAATCATAAAAATGCAAATAAACGATTCTCAAGCTATAAAAGCGAATTGGGGGACCCCGGATGTGAAATTTATATAAAGCATTTCTGAATAATCTTTTTTCCCATAAAATATACAAAATTGATTCCAAAGAAAAGCTAGAAATTTCAACTAATCATACTTAGCTTGGTTTATTAGCCCAATTGATACTTGGAAATGATTAGCTGCTGGCCAGAATCCTGTCTTTATAATCAGAATATTGTGTGAGGCTCATAAAATAAAAAAACAATAACTTCCGCCTTCCTTTTCTCCGCCAAGTCTAAAAGTCCATGAGAGATTGCTAAAGTTTGCTCCCTTTTATATCTTTTTCCTTCACACTTTTTCTGTACAAGGATCCAAGGACCCTTGTTAAGGCCTAGCCTTTTTTTTGTTGCCACGGACTCTTACAGGCGCTAAAAGCATATAAAATATCTGTCAACGGGCAAGAGTTTAGCCGCAAGACTTTAGAGGATCTAACTTTTTTTCTGCAATCAACCAAGTGTCCGGTAACTAGTTTTAAATTAGAATATTGCCTTGAGGGCAAATTTCCACAGCTTAGCCTTCTGATAGTTAATAAATCATGTTTAATTTGGCGTGCTTTCATTGGATACTGTCTGGATTTCTCAAATTTACGACTCAATTACCACAGTCACACACAATCCCAGGACACAATCACCCACAAGTTGAATATTGTCAACCGGACATTTACAAATTTGCGGCCAATATTGTAGTTTCAGATTGTTTCGCACTAATTGACATGGATTGAAAATTGATTATTTAAAGGACTTACCTGTTACATGGAATTCATGAAAGTATCCTCGCTATCATTATAAATTCAAAAAATATGTACAACTTATGAGACCTTATATTAATAATTAATATATTAATATTCTTATTATGAATATGCTTAGCTTAATTTTTCAAATCTACCCAATCCCAGTGTACTTTGTTTAAAAGTAACACTTCAAATTAATTAAAGTTATTTCCCAGCAAGCCAATAAAAAGAGCTCGAGTAATATAAATTTGTCCACAAAAATTCAGGCTCAGCCACCCTTGTCGCCGTGCCAAGGCCGCAGTAATTTCATTTTCTATTCACCCTCGCAGACATATTAAATTTTAGTGCCTGCCACATAAGTGAGTCGTCACTTAGTTGCACTCCGAGGGCAATGGAAAGTTTCGCCCGGAAAATGCGGCTGGGTTCGTCAATGCCTCGCATGAAGGTTGCTGCGTGTCTGCCCGAGACTTTATGCTATATGGCGCTATATATTCGCATTTATTTGTGTGTGTGCTGGTGTGACACATTTGAGCAGTTAACACAATAATGCACTTAGTCGCTGATAGTAATGTGCTCATAATTTTCAATTAAAAACTTGAGGCCACAATGACTTAATTGTGAAATGGGCCAGATTGACGGAGGGAGGTAAGTAAACGGCTTCTTTTCAAATTATGGCATATAAAGTTTGTAAATTTAGTGCCTGTAAATAATTTAAAGCAATTAAAATCTTTTCAAGAGTGATTTAGCTTAGTTTCCAAGTTGATTTCTAAAACAGCAACAGGTTGCCAAGCAGAAATATCGCAGTGGATCTGTGACAAGTTCCACCCAATGCGTAAACAAACAAAAGGAACCAAGGCTTCCAACGTGTTGCAGCGAACATGTTGCTTGGTAGGGAGAGGCCTCAGACATTTTCCCTAAATTAATTTCCCTTTCGTAACATTCTGCTAACTTACAGCAGTAGAAGTTGTAGTATAATGTTATAGGACTCCAGATTTAGTCCAAAACGAATGCTGGCCGAAGGCAGGCGGTTCCTAGAGTAAGCGGATCCATGGAAAACGCACTAGATTTATTGAGTTAAAAATACGAATAAAATGAGTAGCAAGCAAATGCCTGGAATATTCACACTAGATTTATTGAGTAAAAATACGATTAAAATAAATATCAAGTATTATCCTTTGGTCTGTTATTCATATTATTTACCCCGTAATCCCTCTCAGTTGAACAAACTATTACCATTTATTGTCCAAATCTATTGGGGGGAAAACAGCACAAGTGCTCAAGCGAGAAAATCCGGAAGGTTTAAGCATAAATTATAATGGACCCTCATAAATGCCACAACCCGTAACCGAAGCCGTTCCTTGTAATATCAAGCCTCGTTACGTTTATTGAACTTCATAGTGTGGCACCGCTCCTGACCTCCTCCTGGTTCAATAATAAGCCTAAGCTTTTGCACTTTGAATACTAATTACAAGATTAGTTAACCTAGCACGGGAAATGGAAAATTTATTTCACCGATTAGTCCTGTTTACTTATAATTCATAAATATTAACACATAATTTATAGCGAAAGCCAGGCGATTTTCAGACTATCAAAAGTAAAGCCAACTCAAAGCTAGATAAATATCGAATTTACACTTAGACTTAAAATCCTGGCTTAAACAGCACCTAAAAGCTTTATAAATATAGCCATAAGCTCCATAAAGGATTAAACCCTCTCTGTATATAAATAAAAACATGCTGACTGTATATGGAAAGATTGTTTTCCTTTGACTAAACAAAACTGGCAAATCGAACAGCAAATTGAAATGGGCGAAGGCAAATGCTAGGGCAGTATAAAACCCCCAATTGATTTAAAATCCGGCCAATAAAACTGCAACAAAAGCGAGGCAAAGTGAAAGCAAACAAGTTGCTTGCACACCGATAAAATCAAACGGGAATGGGGGAAAAATTCAAAAATAAATACGCGATTCAACACAATTGCAGGGGGCGAGGGTGAGGTGATTGTGGGGGAAAAGAAAACGCGGAAAAACAATAAGAAACCGAGAGCGGCGAATATAAAATCTAAAATTGACCATAAACCCGACGGTGGCCCCGGAAATGAAGATAAGCGACAAAGGAGAAGGAAACACCAAATTGATATACGCATCCTTTTTGTTTTTTGGGTCTCTAGGTGCTTCTTTTTTTCTGGCAATCAAAAAAATCAAGGGCATATAGTCTCTTCTATATATATATATATGAAGAAATCGACATACTTTAAATAATAATAAATAAAATAATGTATAACTATAAAGGCCACGAAACTGTTGGTTTTTTATTATTTATGGTGAAGTAGGCATGTGATGATTCTAATACTGGGTATTCTAGGGTCGCCACACTGGACTGTGAGGTTTTTTTGATTTTTTTGGGACTGCCATTATCGCGCTGCGCTCAAGGACGAAGCGTAATTTGCTGGGCAGGCTTGGGGGTGAGCCAGTGCCATCATAATAATTTAAAGTGGAACTGATAATCTTTGGCAGGCTAAAGTGTCCTTGGCTGGCACGGAAAGGCGAAAAGGTGGCTGAAAGGCGGTGGCAAAGTGCTTAAATGAAGCTGTTGTTGTTCTTGTGTTTGCTCAGCCATCTTTGTTATTCAGCATTCAAAATGTTTGCCAGCAAATGCTCGAGACAAAATTCGTGTCAGTCGAGATGCTCTGGCTCAAGCTGTTGGCAGCAGCAGCAGCATAAGTTTAGTTTATTATCAGCTTTATGCTAATCGATTTGGGGACACTTGCCCCAGCTGTCGCATTCAGTTAAAGTTTAAAATATTGTTGAAAAATAGTTTAAAATTAAACATGAGTTTAGTGTAATTCGAAAATGAATGAATTATGAATGATGCAAAAAAATTAATGAAATTAATACATGAAAAAGTTAATGATTAATGAATGCTTTAGCCTTTAATCTTTATCAAACACTTATAAAGGCATTTAATATTGACTGAATCAGTAACTTGGGCAAGTAGTAAATTCTCAATAATGTATTTGATATTTTCTAATGCCAATCTAGTTGGAATGCAAACATATGTAAGTAGGAGCCCCATTCAGATTGAGGCATAACGACCTAGCTCACAATTCAATATCCATATCTATATCTATCTATAATTATCATTTTACGCACACCATTTTACACACAAAATGCAAATTAGAACTCAACCAAGAGCAAATAAGCAAAGCAAAATTCTACATGAAAATTTCTCACACAAACTCGCAAACAATCGAACTCAAATGCTTTGGTACAGTTTATTTTGCATTTACAGATGTATGGAGAGTGGTTGAGTTTGCTTACTGAAGAATGCAATCGAATAATGTGGGCTAAACTGAAGCATTTATCTGCCAAATGTAATTGTTAAATACTCCATAGAACTTTATTAATTTAAGTGCAGCCAGAAACAATGTAATCTGTGATAGTCATAAAGGTATTTGAAACTAGAAAAATCTATATAAGTTTATGAAATATATAGAGATTAAATTATTATTAGTGGCTAACATAATTTAAAATTATAAAGAGCTTAGTTTTTTTGACATATATAAGCCGTTATTAAATGTAAGTCCTAGTTCTGTCCTTGGACAGACCCCAACCTTCAAGCACACATTTTCCAATTTCACAGTTGCGAAAAAAACTAGCTAAAAAAATATGGAAAAAAAGGCAGAAAAAACTGGGAACATCCTGTGTAGCTTAGAACCCTTTTTATCAAGTCAAATATGTAAATGTCGCTGCCAAATGTGTCCGACTCAAGTGAGAACATATGCGGCTCCCGGTCAGTTCCTTGCCACTTTTTCTGTTTTGCCTGACAAATCTGATTATGTTATTTAGATTAGCCACAAAAGTCGGCTGTCAGTTGGCAGTAAACCTTTTTGCTGCGTCCCGGCCACATGAGGTAATCATAAATTATTACACAACATGCTGCCTGCCCCTGGTACCAAATTTCCTTAAAGGCTTTTTCAACGCACTTTGAGTGACCCAAATTGGGTGAATTTCAAGGAGCTTTCGGCTCAGATCACAAGGGGAATGGCATCAATTGATGCTCACCTGCCTGCTTTTTGCCTGGGGCGTTGATTGCAAATCTTCAAGTCGGTTTGACAGCACCTCCCCTCAAAATAAGAGAAACTGACAAGACATGCGCTCCAGCAGGAGCAGCTTCCAAAAAAAACAGAAATGGAAAGGCAAGCAGAAGACGGCGTGCAAGCACGCATGGAGCTAGCAGAAATTGGATTTTATGCTTATTTACATTTGCCGGTTGCCAGCAGGTGGGACACCTCCAAAAAGAGGTTGCCCCATGGATATGAGGGATATCCCCCGTGTGAGCACATCAAATATACATATATTTATCCATTCAGGATTTCACGAAACTTGGAAAAACGAGAGAGCGAGCGATAAAAAGTAGGCAACTTTCCGGAACGGATCGGATCCATTAAAGCCAACTGTTGCTGGCCATATTCTGTGAAATTTATACGCGTTTGCATATTGATTCAATATCCATCGACTTTTCATTTTTTCAATGATTTTTAAGCAGCAAGCTGGTGTCACTTTTGTCGGCTTTATCAAAGTGGCGGATTTTTAAAGAGTAAATATTTGAACAGCCTCTTTAATAAAGTTTCTATTTCTTTAAATATAAATATATCGGCGAAATAGAATAGAACTAAATACTATAAATATATACTTTAAAAGATGTATTAGTAACCTAGAAACTGTTATAAGCTACAGATCCCAACGTGGAAAATTAAACACTCTCTGCGCTTAACTAACTTTCCTAAGATTAATTTTCCCCCTCCAGCTGCGTGCACATATTTCTTGATTTTATCGATTGAAATGTAAGGAATATTGCACACTTTGAAGGTCGTCCTGGCGGGTATCCTTATTTATCTTTTTCTTAGAAATTTATGCACTCCCTTTGAGGCAGCCCAAGTGGTCCCCGGGGTCTAATAATAATGATAGCAGGCGGCCGCTGAATGGGGCGTATGGGTAATTTATGATAAGCAATTGACTTGTTGACATGACCGAGGGCACATCTCGTTGTGTACACTATATAGTATGTGTACGCTCCTCTGCCTCCCAAGATGGCAGATAGCCCCCGAGTCCTCATAATCCTGGCTCAAAGAGAGCGCCAACAAAAGAGCCACAGATCCCCGGTAATCTTCGGCGTAATTGACATCTGATTGGAGAAGCATCTGGCCGGGTGCCAAGTCCGCTGCTACTACGTGCTACCTGGCTAATCACACAGCCGTGACGTCGGCGGGGGTGCCGGTGCGAATGGGAGCGACAGGTGATGAGGCCGCTGCGGCCGGGCGCGGTAACTAAAATCCATGTGAAAGCCAACACCTTGTCGCCAGGTGACATCGCCACCCACACAAGCCTGGCAGCACGCGAAGCCCCGGACGTGTCATGTGCTTGTATAACTTCTGACGAGTCGAATATAACTCAGCATGGCTGGTCAGCGGGATCGCGGAAAAACAGGACAAAATAACAGTGGGAGATGGATGAAACACTCTTAAAAATATTTGACTGCTTTCAATAAGAGCTTTGGTCTTTTTTAAGCAAGAAAATTATCTACTATTGGGAATGAGTAAGCTAACTAAATTCAACTAACATTTACTTTAAAATTCTAAGACATTCCTGATAATTGTATTAACTAAATATCTAAATTTCCAAATAAATTTAAAAACCCCTTTCCTTGTGTACTAGAACATACTTTTGCTGCAGCTTTCCTTGCAGGTGGCAGCTGCTCTTTTCCTTGCAGGTGATTTTAAGGCAGCAAAGCCACAGGATTCAGGTCAGACTTGTGCTCCATATTCGAGCCACTGAATTCTATTCAATGCTGTTGTGGTAAACACTGCATTTCCCTTTGGCCGGCCGGGTACTCACTATTGATTAACCGGAATTCTCGGGGCCTGCCCCAAAACAAATCTCACGTCCTCCAAGTGCCTGGGCCAACAACAATGACGGCAAATACACGAATAACAAACCAATCACCGGGCCCGACGGAAGGCAGTCCCGTGCCATTGAAGGCAGGCCTGTGTTTGCACATCGCCTGCAGTAGGGCCGGAAGTGGACAGAACACCGCCTATGTTGCAGCTAGGGTCCTGGATCCCAACCCGCAGCTATTCCCCCAAGCGGCTTTGGCCCTTCCTTGAACCCCTTGAGCTCCGCAGAGTCAGTGGCAATGTCTCAGTCAATAATACCACAGATTTCCCATCAGTTGGGGCAGCTCCATTTCTGCCCTGAACACCGATGTCATTGTCGTCTATTTAAGGCGATTGCCTGTTGGCATTATCTGTTACCGTGTTTTTCACGGCGCTCTTAACACGCTGATATATGAGTCGCCAGATAAGAACAATGAAGGATGTAGAAAATCATAGGAATTCCTGTTGTGACTGGGAAGTTGGGAATTATTAATATTTTATGATATGTTTCGACATATTTTTGTGTTAGAATCTCAGAGTTTTGCCTCACCTCATACGCAATCCTGTCCACATATAAGCTAACGTTTGTAATAATGTAGATCCCACTAGATGAATAATTTACAATGCCGAATAAAACAGATGTAGCATTATTTTTATAGACAAAACTTTGCCGGGAAAAGCAAAGTCCTGACTGATGAAAGGAGCATATTACTCACAGATATGTGTCAACTTAGTATATCAAAAGACTGTCTAATAACACATCGAGTGTCACTTTTATAGATTTGCTACTTATTGCCTGTGTGATTCGATAAATGTCTATAATGTAAGTAGCGAGATAGATTCCTCTGGAGTTGCCCTTTTGAGCATACAGATCGGTATCATGCTATCTGAAAAGAAGCCTCTATATTTAGTAGAGCAACATGCTCACTATAATGGAGCAGTTCTTATTAGATATTGCTGATGATTAGATATGATTATTTAATAGAAAATGCCTATCATTGACTAACCACTATGCCAGTTATTAGCTAACAAATTGTGATTAAACCAATTAGCACTCGAGTTGTCTGTGGCTTATACGACTCAAGGGTTCCGCCCAAGAGCTGAATCAATAAACTAATAATACCCTAATGGTAATTCACCGAAAATCAATGGAACTCCTGCCGTCCAACTAACCCTGCATCGAAGGGCGCACACATGCAGCCATAAATCTGCGAGTCCCATTGAGCCAAATGCATTAGGCTGCATAAATATCTGCTGATGCGAACATAATTCCAGTCATGGGTGTGCACCAAGTACAGGCTCGGGCATACATATAAGGCTGTCAAACACTTTTGGCTTTTCCCCTTGCCCTCCATCTCCGCCAGAGAATCGCACATAAAGGCAAAGCGCAGAGGGAGCAGGACGAGGAACAGGAGCGGATGCCGTTGAATCCTCGCCTTACTCAGCTCTGGAGGATGCAATTTTATTATTTTAGCTGGTTGTCATGTTACCCAGAGATAACAAATTCGTTTACGATAATTTCAGTTAGTTTACAGCCAGGACAACCGAACGAGGGCCATTCCGCTGCCGGCGTATCCTTTGTCTGACTGCAGATCGTTAGTGAGTTTTATGGCAGCGGTCGGAAAAAGCTGCACACAGGAATAGGACATTGATTACGGCTCCGGGAGCTTTAATTTCGAAATGAAATTTAGCAAGTTCCTCGCCTCGAAGCTGAAACTTGGAAACTTAGACTCACAATTTCTGTATTCGGTTTCTTGCTTGACAATTGTTAGCAAATTATGCGAACATTTCGCTGCCTTTCACGTAGTTTGGCCATAAAATTTCAGTCAATTTAATTTCCAGCATTTGTTTTACATACATATTTATGTGGAGGCACGTGCCAGCCCGTCAGACTGTCTGTCTATTCCACACTCCTGGCTGTCATCTGGCAGACCGACAAGGGTAAGGACTCTCGGGTTTTTGGGAAGGAGACAGTCAAGGGCGACCCTCTGACCGCATTTGTCGTTGTTCGGGATTTTCAGTCATGTTTTTTAGTGGAGAAATTAAAGCAAACATGGGCGACTCATGTTGGGAATGGCAAGGACAGGGCAAAAGGATATTTTCACAATCGACGGTACACTGGCAGATGTTATGGAAAATTCAACTTGAAGGACTTTCATTGATTGTATCAAGGGTTATGGCTTAAGGGAAGATCTATTTACTTGGTGTACTGGGAAAGAAATATATAAAATGAGTGTTTAAACTTTTGTTCTAGCCTCTGTTCCTTAGTTTAAATATGGGTTTAATGGCCCTGATATGGGTATTTATTATATTTTTGTTGTATTATATTTAAATAGGGTAGCTGGGTATTTATTTGCTTTCAATTGCTCTGGTTCCTTTGATTCGTTGGCGCAATCATGATGCCGGAAGTTAGTTAGCAACTTACGAGTTTATAAAATTACACATTGTTGACAGTGCGAACAAAGATGGAAGAAGAAGTCGTCGGGAGCGTGACTTGACTGGGAACTTGGCGCCAAAACTAACCAACTAGTTCTCGGCTAATATGCAAAAGTCACACAAGTCCGACTGTGGACACGTACGTTTGCCTCAGCTAGGTCTATGTACACGGTATATACATATGTACATATATGCCTTGTTTAACTGGAGAATCGCGCATGAATAAAGGCCGACCCCAGCTGCAGTCGCCTCACCTGCAAGGAGCAAGGACCGGCATAAGGGTCCAGTCCTTGGCAATATATAAATTGTTGTATAAATGAGAACGCCTGCTGCTGTTTGTATTGTTAATGAAGTCGCTTGTGGCCCTTCAACTGCATGTTCTTTTGTTTGATTTGTTTCGAGTGAGGCTCTGAAATTATTTGCTTACACAACGAGGCATTATAGCAGGCTTTAAGGGAGATCTCAACCCTTCAACGCTGCAATTTATCAGAGTTTTCCTAACCTTACGCCAAAGGACTGCAAGACAGGACCATGTGTACAACTTTTTACGGAGTTTCGCAGCCACTGTTCGCTGGCCACGTACTTTATTGAATATCCTGCCCATTTCTCACCCGCCTGGACAGTACTTTTTTTGGCTCTCGCCTGTTGTAGCTGGAAATTTTAAATCGGATGCTCAGGTAAAGTTTATTAATGTTAAAAGTTGTTGGAGTTGCGGATTTTTGTTGAGAAATATTAGGTTAAGTGGTTTGCTAGAGAAATTGTTTATTTTAAAATCTAGAAAGTAAGAATCTAAAATGAACTCTTATTTACTTATAATATTATACGAATAATTACACTTTCTATGAACTTTTAAACCAGCCACTGAATATTTCGCAATAAAATAAATCGCATAAAAATAATGTTCTTATAAGAAACCACCTGCATTTGCATTTATCATAATAACACTTTGATTCACTTTAGCGCCATTCTCGGTTTATTTCAATCGCAGTCCTGACTCCATTTTGCCCACTGCTAAACAGCTGTCGCTAATTGAAACAAATGAAATAATGAAGGCAATAAAACAGCCAACTTTGGCTTGAATTGTTCATAAACCAACATAGCAAAGTTCCCCCGACCATTCGCATTCAACAATTCATTTCCGCTCCGCTGGTAGCCACTGCAGACCAAGCCCCGACCAAAAATATGGGGCCAAACTTAACTGCTTCCCCTGGAGGTCCTGGATCCCGAGTTTCGAGTTGCTAGTCCCGAGTCCCGAGTCCCGAGTCCCGAGTCCTTGGTCCGTCTGGCCGTCTGCGGCCTGTTGTGAAGTATGCCAGGAGCCATAAAGGGCACAGCGGGAGCTTTTCACTCGCATTCGCATATTTTTTTCTGTTATTTTGTTTTATTATTGTCTTCTTTTTTTTGCATAATTAAAAGCAATTTAGTGTAGCGTCGCCACTTGAGGACAAGCACATGGGGCCACTTGTTGGCAAGATGGGGCCAAGTTCCGTCAGTTTTTGGCCCTGAATCATCTAATGGAATTAGTCATACAAGTCGGCCATGGAATGGCAGGGAGCCCTCATTAATTAGCACTGGTCCTTGGACGTGAAAAACTGTACTGAGCTGGGAGAATGTGAATTCTAAAAGGAATTATTAAGCAATTAAATTCATTAATTCTTATAATAATTACTTAAATATTCAGAGGAAATGAAAAACTTAAGAGGGATTTTCCTACCTTAAGAGAGAAACTCCAACAGATAATGGCATATTTTAAACTGCTAATTGGCATAATTCCGAATAAGTCCACTGAATAAATCCGAATAATTCAACAAAATATTTTGAGACCCATCAATTTACACATATAACGTTTTCTGACACTGATTCGTCTTTGAAAGTTGTGTCTCATAAAGCCAATATTACTCAAGGCACACTTACATCTTTATGTATATTTCCAGCCGGGTGTCATAAATTCTGACAGGCACTTGCATAATGCCGTCGCACTTTATGACAATTTTATGCATTTAATTTAAATTGAAAGACAGCCGGATAGAGTCTTGCAGAGCAGAAAATGCAGGGTTGGAATCTCATTCAAGACCTTATCAATTGTGGGCTCACACAATCGCTTATGCAGGCCGAGAGCTGAACTGGAATTACATGCATTTAACTAATTTGCAGGTGTGGATGACATTTCAATTGTGCTCTGGGTCTCGGGAGGTTAGCCTTAGGACAAACACACCTGGGCTTTGGCCTATGGCCTGGCAAATACGACGGGTTGGGCCCACAAATTAAACGATAATTGCGCAGCAACTAAAGTCGTTGACATCCTTCGGTTTGCTCCAGTGCCAGGGATATTTGCTTAAATGTCGCAATATCCTGTGCGAGTCCCTCTGCATCCTGCACCCTCCGGAGGCCCCCGCCCCGCCCCGAGGCCCTTGGCAGTGCGTACAAGTCTGGCAGATGAATTAAAAAGGGCCTCAGCCCTCCCTCGCCCGACTATTAAAAATGAATATTCCGATGGAACGGGCTTAACCAGACAACAGGCGACGCTTAACCATTGTCTAAGCACTGCAGGCAAAATGTCAGGAAACGGTTGCAAAAAGCGTTCGCAGTGCCAACAGAACGACGCCCCGAGTGTTTACACCAATTCATTGGACTCCCCCACAAGACAAGGAAGAAAAAATAGTAGATAACAGAAAATATATAGTACAAAATACAAAAAAAAGAAAGAGTATAGAAAATGGGAAATAACGAAAACTAGAGGTGAATATCCAGAACAAAGTCCTGTATGAAGTATCGGCCATACTCGCTTAATTACATTTCGAAAATATTTATGGTATGTTTTAATATTTGCTTCCAAGCATTACTGCGTATTAAATATTTACATCGATTTATCCAGGTAAGCATCGATATGTTTTGAAAATTAAACATCGATAGTTTCCTGATTTATTCATTACTATATCAGTTAATTGTTAAGGTAAGAGGTATTATATTTACTTAAAACTTAATATTTAATTAAAGCTGAGATTTTTGACATATCGTTAATGTTGTCATTGCTTATCCAATCAGTGCTGGGTGCCCAGACCCAAATGACTAAGGGCTTAAAATATTTTTAAAGCTGATCCAAGTGAGCCCATGAACAATGGGATGTCAGCAGGATGTCTGCCGGGGGCCCAAGGATGACAGTGCAGCTGACAGTTCGACAGGCTGCAGAGCCATCCTGCGGTCACCTGAGCCGCCCGTACCGATGGCACTCCCAGCTGTGGCCACATTTATTTACCGTCTTCTAGCCGATGGGATTTGGCCACACTGTGTAAATATGTGAGCAGCAGCAGCATCCCGCCCCGTCGGTGCTGCTGTCCACCTGTCCACCTGTCCCTCTGCCAGCCCCAACTGCCGCCTCGGGCAGGTGGGGCAATTTCACAGCAGTTGATTGCTGGCTGCACTACTTCGGGGCTCGGCCGGTACGCCTTTGATGTCCTACCTGGGGCAGGTAAATAGAGCGTCAAGTGCCCGATATGAGGGTGCTCTGATCCACGGCCATGCGCACAAATTGTTGACCAGTTCCATTAGTTGAGGAAATAACTCTGCCGCATATCGGGGATAAGACTGCGTGCTGTTAAGGATTTCTGGATTATTAATAAGGAGTTTGCTCTGATTTATTTAATTTAATTTTACTTTACTTTAAAAATCAATTAATCCTGAGTTATGCCACGAAAATGATTTAATAAGAGGGTGTTCGCTATATTGCATTAATTAATTGCATTAAGAATAAATAAAAACGGAACAAATTTGAAATAGGATAACCAATTTACTTACAGCAGTTGTATTATTATAAAAATTTAACTTGTACCTAATGCTTATTCCTTTGAAACACATATGTTACTTTAAACAATGCAGGTTTGAATTGCTATAATTAAACCAATGATTGTCCAATTTGTAGCTTCAAACAATGTCTAATATATAATTACCTCGAACATATCATCATTTTCCGATTTAATTTCACCCCAATTACATTACTTGGAATGAAGGAAGCCTTAAATTGTTTGCTTATATCTAGACCGCCACTAAGCTCACGCACACACGGGCACTAAGTACTCTGCCAATTTCGTCCTGTGACTAACTTTGGGCACAGCAGTGTGCGTGGCTTTTACAGCCGCGGTTGGTCGACAGAGTCAAAAAGGATTTCGACCGCCAAACTGATAAATTTTCAAATTTGCATGCTAATGAATGCCGTGGATTCGCGCAACTTTTCAACTTAAGCGTGTGCGACTCCCCGGTAACTCGACCCGGGACAGAATATTTTAGAGAGTGCTCCGATTTATGCCGGCAGCGGCCCAACGCCGTGGGTGGGCTCCCCGTATGACATATACCATATAGGTTTAGAGACGACGACAAAAATCCCGCGGAGTCCGAACTGAAAGGGATATTGTCACCAGTTTCCATGAAAGTTTAACGGCTCACTAAACGGCAGATTTGTTTGAATTTAAACTGAAAATAAAGCCTCCGCTGCGGCTGAGTTGATACCCAAAATTAGATTTTAGTAATGAATTTTTGGGTAATTTGTTACTATAATCCAAATTACTGTGATAAAGGCTGTAATTTAAATCTTACAACTACAGCTGTGAGTTTTTCGAATTATATCCGTGCTTTAGTACCTCCTATTTCAGAAATGGTATAACTTCAATACAAAAGGAAATCCAACCTAACATTCTATTTGATGATGATCCATTTCAGCCATTCCAACGTCGAAAAGTTGTCGGATTATCTATAACCACACTATCCTCTTTTATTTCTTTTTTAACTTTATTTTTAGTGCCATTACCAACGCATTTTTTCGATGCTGTATTCCGTCTTTTGATGCTGCAGCATTTCAATTCAACTTTGTTGCGGTTTTCGGTTGTCCATTTTCCGAAACTAAAAACCGCACTTTGAAATTGAAGTATGACCAGCAATTGTTGTTGCTGTCAGTCCTAGTTGCGCAATTTTTATTCTTATCCTTGGCACTCTGTTCCTCCTTTGGCTGGAATTAATTGGGATTGGTGTGATGCGTGAGTGAAGACGAGGAATAAGCTACAGAAAAGGTTGAAGGTTGAAAGCCATTTGAATTCACTTTATTAAAATGCACCGTCAACGGCGGGCGTGGCTCTGGGGAAAATCTGGGAAATCTGAAAGCTGCCTGTGTGTCCCCGCTGTGTCAGCGTATAATTTGGCCCGTCGCAAGACAAAAGAATGCCATAACACATGAGTTGCCGTGGCAGACGGCAGGATCTGAATGAAAGTGTCAGCGGAGCGCCAACTCAACCGGAGAACCAGAACCAGAACCGGAGAACTGGGGTATGTATGCATATACATATATATATAGTATGGACACAGAGCGAGTTAAGGGACAACGACAGTGTGTGTGCGCTGGATTATCCTAAAAGTCATGGCTTAGACAAATGTTTTATGCTCCACTTGGCTGCATTAGCCTCGCGTATTATGCTCAAGTGCCGCTGGCGCACGCTGCGTATGAGTTATTTATTGTTTATTTAAGCTATTTGGCTTGATTTTCCAGCTGTCTGTTGGGAGCTAAAACAATTTATTACTATGCAAAAGTTTTCTGCTTAAACTCTAGCAAAAAGTAATTTTATGTACAATTTTAAGTCATGAAAATTGATATTAAATATTAAGATTTAAGTAACATTATTTTAATACAAACAAATTCCACAATTCTTGTATCATAAAATTATTCATATTTTCTATCTAAAATAAACTTATTTAAATTGATTCTTTAAGCAATTTGATATTATATTATTTTAAAAAAGATATTTAGGAAGCTTCGACTTCTGTGGAAGCAATATGTATAAGCGGTTTTGTGAAATGAGTAAATAAAATTTTATTTTGCAATTCAAAAAGTGTTTTGCCGGAACTCCGCCGCATCTAAAATTTGATGCGACCACATTTCCGCGATTCGCTGGTTGCTTCAGTGATTCAATTGCATTTTGCCGAGGCTCTGTTGGTAGTTCTGCATTGCATGCATCAAATTTGATGGCCTCGATGTGTGAGGCAGTCAATGGGGCAGTCACTCTATAAGCTTGCCTCGTTTCAGGAGCAGTCACTCTATAAGCTTGCCTCGTTTCAGGAGCAGTCACTCTATAAGTTTGCCTCGTTTCTGTCGTTCAGTTGCCATTTAAGGTTCAGCAAATGAAGGGACCTTAAATCCACATTAACTGGGGCAGTGAAGGGAACGAGTCCTGCGCCGATGAGTCCATCAATTGCCACTGCACATGGGCCAAGGACATTTCTAAAAGCAGCCCCGCCCAGTCCAGCATCAACACCGGCTCCGCCGGCCCTTTTTCACCAGCCTTGTGCACTTATTTACCCAGTCAGCTGTTCAGGCATTCACTTTGCCCCAGGGCCACGAGGAGGTGGGCTTTCCAGGGGCGTTTTCGGGGCAGGACGCACCCCCAAGTTCCACTTCTCGACGCATTCATTCAAACACGGTTTGTATTTGAATTTCACTCATTGCGCATTCAGGCGTTTTATGACCCTCTGCCAGCGGCCAACTTTTGGCCAAAGCCAAGGCAACCCCAGAATAGAGTTAAGCCCACGCTTTTGACGCACTAAAATAATATTGTGCTTTGTTTTAAAGAATTTCCCCTACGCAATGCAGCTTAAATTTCCTTTTTATTTTTGCGAATTTCGCGGGCTAATCCTTACCAAGACGAGGCTTTAAAAATGGTAAACTTTGTGAAATAAATGAAAGAATCTTAAGAAAAAATTAAAGACCGACTTTTATTTAACTATTAAGATATTATTTGTAGAGTTTTTGAGTTAGAAAAATATCTAAATTAAGACGAATTTATTTTTACAAAGTGCCTAACTTTTTACCCTTTGGATCGTGGTAATTAACCCTGCAGGTTCACGAAGCGGTGTGCCGGCTCTGACCTGAAATAGAACAGGCAAGGCTCTAGATATCCTTTGTCACCTCTTTTGTTCTGTCAACAATTCTATTTCAGCAGCTGCAGCGCAACTGCAACTGCAGACAAGTTGACTGCAAATATTATGGCTGCCTTCCATTTAATCTTCTCTTTGATGAATGGCAAGGCATTCCTTTGTTTGGATCGTGACGTGACGAAAATTGTTGCCCCAACTGACGGCCACATTATGAGACACTGAGTGCGAATAGCGAACGGAAGGGAGAGACTGTTGCTGACATGCATTTGGGTTTCAGCCAAGGCACCTTATCAGGTATCCTTGGCGACGGAGTTGCTTAATAAGAAGTTCCTGCCCTAATTGATAAATAATCCCCATAAATATCAATTTTCCCGTGGCTTAGTTAATCCCCATCAGCCACTCTGCCTCCCGCCAGCGAAGCGTAAAACTTTTCTAATAAATATGCGCTCAGCTCGGGAGGCATAATCCATTTATGTACACTCGATAAAAGGCTTTATTAAATTGACAATACAAAATTGCTTTATTGGATTCGCAGAACGCAAGTGGGTGCGGCGGAAGACAATTTACTTTACTTTGATGTAAATGGATGGATACTTTGCTTACTCAAACAAAATTATCCAAGTGCAAATGTTCAAGTGGAAATTACAAGACTGAGCCCTGGGAGCAGAACCTTATTACCTACCGACCAATTTAAAAATTGATGCCTTTAAATATGCAGGTCACCATTTGGAAGGACGAGTTGGGCTCATGTTATACCCAACACTTATAAGGAAATCTCTGGCAACGGTGCTAAGCAATTTAAAATCTATAAATCTGTAATCGACAGCATAACTCTTGTAGGTAAATCGATTTTGCTCACGTCCACTAGTCGTATACGTGATGCCGTACATGATCAATATTCAATCGGCACAGTGGGTATAAAGCACATAAATTACCTACATTCACCATAAAGCTCTCAGTTCACTCCAGCTTCTGCCGGCCTTACACACATATACAACTTTATGTATACCTAGATATATGGCGATTTGATTACACTCTGCGCCACATTTATCTTAACCATGACCCATAAACACATAGCACCAGCAAACAATCATAAAATATGAATGCGACAGAATTTGGAATCGAAATGGCTCTACGACTCTGAAACTCTCAGCAATAGGAACAGAAAAACCGGGTAAAAGGTTCGTTTAATGTATTTTTTTATTCTTGTTATAGCTTGGATAAAATGCAGCCCTAAATAACTAATGACTCAAGTCGTTTGTGAATTAATTAACATTATCTTCAAGCTATGTCTTAATTTATATATCCTTAAAGATTATCAGCTGGCACCCTTTGACTGCCTTTGGAATCCTTTAGAATATATTTGCAGCCGGCTCCCCACATTGCGCATACGCCCCGTTATGCACTCGTTCTAATGCAGACCTATACTTGTGTGCAGTTGCCACACCAGCCACCGGCATTAATGTGAAAAATTTAAGTTTTCAAAGTCGCTGTCCCCTCGCTGTACCCCTCTCATCTCCAGATCTCTCACCCGTGGGCTGTTGCCACTGCCATTAGCAGAGTTTTACTCGCAGACGCGTTAATTCACTCACATCACGCTGGCTGTTTGCATAAATCAACGCTCCGTGGCACACTGTGCGAAATAATATATAATATATAATATTAATATTAATAAAATATTATATAATAAATATTATTATTGATTTATTTATAAAAATTGTTGTCTAATTTGGTGTTATATTTCTTCAATTTTTGTGTCTCCAGTACATAGGGTTTGTTTCACAACAGATGTTCTTCCTGATTTTATTTGTAAACAGAAATGTATAAATTAAGAGTAAGCACGCTTCTGAATGAAATATCATACAAAAATTATAATAAGTTATAAGAAAATGTTCTCACAGTTTCACAGAAGTGATTTTCTGCCAGTGTAAACGTGTCTGAGGGTGTGCAAATATCTCTGCTGGCTTTGGACGTATCAACTTTACGGCTCCTACTTAAAGCCGCAAAAATCAGCATAGCTCCCTGCAAACGAACCCTTTCAGGTAAGCGGGGGATTTTCACCTGGGCCGTATGCTGCCGCATTTATTACACGCTTGGCTTGCTCGCGATTTACAGCTTACGGCTTATGGCTTACAGCTTGTTTCCTGAACGGTTTAAGCCCTTTAGCTCGGCAATCTCGCGGAAAGCGTCCCCTGCTCATTTGTTAAATTATAATGAGTTGCGCTGAAGGGCGCTATGGAATCGGTGGAATCAAGCACCTGCAACATCTCCGACTTGCGGTCACCGGCTAAACTCAATCTCACAATTCAGGGTAGCCCTCAGCCACCCGCCCCGAAAAACACAAATATAGGTTTTGGCCTGGCTGTGGGAACAAAGGAATCGAAAGGACCTCCGACCTCCGGGCTTCCGCTGTTCGTGCGACAGTTTTTGCGGCCAAAGTTCTGCCGGTGGTGGTGGTGGCAGCGGTTCGAAGTTCTGCGGCAAGAACTTGGATAGGTCTTGATGACTGCTGGCAGCTTGCCGCTGCCTCAAATTATATTCTCACCATCTTAGGCCAGTGTGACGACGCTTTAAAGGCGGATTTAATTACTCTCAGCTTATAATAGGAAGGTACTTTTTTCCAGATTTATTTTCTCAACAAAAGGATTATTATTTTGATAAGGAAAAACTTTTGTGTGAACGCGAGCAGCTGCCTCCGTACTGCCTCAAGGCGAATGCCCAACTCTAATTAAATTTCAATGCGAAAAGTGCTGTCCTCAATTAGAAATTAGATAAAGAGCCAAGGAGAAATGAGAGGAAAAAAATGAAAATCCAACTGTTAAGCCAGATTGAACATCTTGCTGGGGCCGGGGCTCGATTTTCCACTGCCTTTCCTCTACTTTTAGTGGCAGACAATTTGCATATTTAATTGGTAATCATTTGACTGTCGACTTCTCGAGGGCATTCAGTGGAGGAATGCGAATGCGAAACCGAATCGGTATCGAGCGAGCTTAGTCGCAGATTGCGCAACAATTCTTTCGCCTGATTAGCAGAATATTTAATTTAATCCTTTGTGATTCCAGCAGGGGAACAAAAAAATGGGGGAAAAACCGATGGAAAGAAAAGCGTAACGAGCTCAAGGCTGCCTTTGATTAGCGCATAATCAGGCGATGATTCGAGTCCCGTGATTGATTAATCACATTCAAGGATGCCTGCCACTGAGCTATATTTTAATTGGAAAGCCACAGACAAAAAGGCAGAGCAAGTTTCCGAATTTGAATGGGGTTTCCCTCATCGAGATTCGGTTTATTTTCCCACCCCGCACGGCTGAGCGAGCGAAGTGAATGGGGAAATTGATGTGCACACACTCGTAACTCGAGCACACGGAGTCCTGGAGAGTTCTGGCGGCTCCTGGTGAGTCCTGGTGAGTCCTGGCTCTCCGGCAATGTTGTAATGAAAGCATAACAAAAACAGAAGCGTAGCGCAGAAACCGAAACAGATGAAATCTCTGCATGAGAAATGTCTGCTCAATGGCAGCCACCTAAAGCTGCCGTAGTTTGTAGTTTCCGTTCACGTTTCTGACATGAATAAATTGGTAAATATAACCGGGGTTCAATATGTCCGTGCTCATTCGTCAAGCAGGAATCGCAATCGCGGAATTGCAGCTTTTTAAAGCCGAAAAATATGTATCAATATATATGCAGAGTCAAAAAGAAATTTCAGCCAAACTTTGAAATTATTTTCTATTAAAAAAAGAACAACAACACTGGGCATATGTTAAAAATGAATAACTTCAATAATTAATAATCTTGCTAGACATTTTTTATTTTATAAAATTACTTAAAATTACTTACTTTCTTTAGACATTTTTCCGTGTGCAGTGTAGAAAGTCCCAAGCCCGAGCTGGCACAATCAATGACTTGAAAGCAGGCAGCCCGGATTTTGGCCAGATTCCTACTTGGTTACATTTCTGCATCATTAAGTGGCAGCCGCATGGCGGGAATATGCTAATAGCCATTGCTGGAAAGCCACCCAGCGGGTTGCCATGTGAGTTGTGTATATAATATTTTGTCTACACCCTCCAAGGACTCGGTAAGACAATGGTCCTGTCCCTAATCGCCTCGCCTGTCTCTCCAGCTGCCAGCTGCGCTGCCCTTCCTTTTTTTGGAGACGTCTTAAGGGATCACACGGCTGAGAATGTTTACCATTTCGCATCGGAACGCGTTGCTCTTTATGGCAAGGATTTGGCAAATACTTTAATAGTTGGCAAAGGATTTTATGTAGCTGAGTGGAATCCCGCATCTCCCTACAGCTGCTTTAAAATGCATTGCATCCGGAGATGTCATAAATATCCATGAACATTCCGGCGCTCTTCGCAGTGATAATTCCCCAATGCAATTTCACAATTTCCACGCCTCGGGTCGGCCATCAAATAGCGAAGGCATCTCCACAATAATATTTGTGCCTGCATCTGCTCCTATTTCTATGTTTTTCCCATCGTGTTACCCCGACCCATTTTGCTTATCCTGCTCACCTGTTCGTGCACCTGCGCCCCCCGGCGGCCCCCGTGGCCCGGATAGCCGAGTGCGAGTGTTGATAGCCAGAAATTTATGGGGCTGTAAGTACGGTCAGTTTATTCCTACTTTATGCGCACTTGTGGGAGAAATATTATTCACCTGCTGGGCCAGAAGCTGCGAGGACTCTGTTGGTCTGTTGGCTGCTAAGAAATTGTGGCCAGGCTTAGGTGCGAACTTGTTAAGCGACTGGGCCCATAAAAGTGGGCCGACACAGCCGGGGAACTTTTAAAGGGGTTGTAAATATCTATAAATTTTAAATTATATTATAAATTAAGACGGACATAATTAAAAATTCTTAATAAGAGGAAAATATGTGTTAGTTGGAGCTAGCTTATGAGCAATATTAGTGTAAAAATTCGGTGCTATACCATATGTACTTTACCACTCGTTAGAAAATAGTGGAACCTCTGTTATGCTATATATACATATAACATAAATATTATGGTCAACTAAGAGATACATCATTCTTATTTTATTATTTTTATGAAAGGCCAAATTGAATTAATAGTTATGTAATATTTATTTAACACCGCACAAAGATAAAAAATTTATATACTTTCTTTGTATACTTCAGTATTTTACAAATACTATTTAGCCTTGGCCCCCACTCTTCATTTTCCCAATCATTTTCCATACCCTTATTAAATTTCCGGAAATATTCAGCTGAATGACAATTATCGGCAAACGAAGAGAGCCGCTTGACATCGTCCCTGCCAGTCAGTCGAGAGGAGAGCAAAGGGCCCTGCATTTGGTTTTTAAATCACCAATTAAGTGGAAAATCTCAATGAGGGAAAGGCAAGCCAAAAATGATGACTGCAATCAGGCAAAGGGCAGTGCAGCTGCATTGGAGGGAAATCGAGACCCCTTGAAATTATTGGGTAAGAAGTGAACGCCCCGAAGAATTGGGTATATTTCTGTTAATTGAACATGTCTTGATTGCGAATTGATATGGATTTTTATTTAAATATTCCCTTGTATAGACTTATTCACTTATATATATAATATTCTTATGACAAATATATTTAATTGCCCAGACTTAAAAGTTAATCTTTTGTAAAGATTCAATGGCAGAACCAAAGCCGTTATGAAATGAATGCAAATCGGTTGAAAAGCCCTGCAAAGAGCTCATTTGAGAATGAAAAAGGAGAAGGATCAGAGGAAGCCAAAGAATGGCCAGTTGTTATTAAAACTTCGAGTGCAAATATATGAATACCAAAAAGCCACAGCTTCATGGAAAATCCATAATGATGACGATCCGTCATGTAAAATGGCGAAGCCCAATCGGCGATTCGTTAGCCTGATGCCTCGCCGTAAAATCCTTTGTTTCGGCGATAGCCGTTGTTATGGTATTTAATATTCGAAATATTTTTACTGCTTCCCTTCAAGCGCGTATTGGCCATGTGCAGATTTCAATAAATGGCTCGTCAGCGGCAGAGAAAAAAGCCGGGAACAATCCAAATAAGGAAATTGCCACATGCCCAGCCCGATGTGGTCCAATCAAAAAATGTAAATTTCCATAATGCTCATGCACTCCTCGCTGGCTTCATCGCCATGACAATCTATTGTTAACTCCCGAGCTCTGTTCCCTGCCCGGATTAAAATTATCTCGCACATGTGATGTGCCGGAAGACTCATCCGCGCCTTGGCCGGACTCATTTAGCTGGATATAAGTAAATTGAAATTGCCTCAAGCCGCTCTCTTTAAGTGCACTTCGGTGTTTTACGAGAACATTTTAGCCAACATGTACTCATATGTATATTTCTGGGGCGCATTCACTCGAAATTGCCGTCTTGTGGGTAATAAGCTTTTATTTTAGTTATATTTTGCACAGCCATTGTGCTCATAGTTCTTGCCAGAATAATGCTAAGGCAGTCAGACATGGAAATTAATTACAAAATAATGTATTAAGCTTTTAAGTATAAGTACCAGACAGCAATTTACATTTTAGATTCATTTATTAGATATTTTTATCAATAAAAGTTTCAAGCTCATAGAATTTTACTGAATTTTATCTATCTATGTAGGCCCATTTTATTTATAGTTTAACGTAGATAACTTTTTGGATAATGGATAAGTCACACTGATTATTTAAATTTTTTGGCCAACTTAATAGTGTCACAAAATGAATTCTGAATTGTAACCATAAATCACATTTAATTACATTGTCTTGCCATATTCAACAATTACTTCAACGAATTTTGACCTACACAAGCACTGGATAATTGCCAAACTATCAGGCAAATAATAGTTACACCTAAGTTGGGCAAAAACAAATTGTCATTCCACAAGAGGCCACAAATCACACAGGAAATTTTTGCAATTTTAATTAAAACTAAACGATTTTAAGCGCAACAAACAAAGCCCACCCCCAGGTCGAGGACCGGGTCACATGAGCAACGATGTCCCATTGCTCTCCACAAAATATCCTCCGACAGGAATTTCCAACACTCGCCATCTGACCTCATTCGCATGTTGGTCAGCATTCTCAATTAGTTGGTGGCCCCTTCTATTTTAGCTGTGTACCACTTTTGTTATTGTTGGTATTGCTGTTGCTATTGCTATTGCCGTTGCTGTTGCTGTTGCTGTTGCGGTGCAGTGTGGTTTCATTAGTGGTTTGGTCAGTGAGTGGTTGTCTGGTGCACTTGCTACCTCAATTGTCAACATTCTGGCTCTCCAAGTTTAGGTGGTCTAATTTCTTTTCATTAACCTTTAGATCCCCGTCGGTCTGCTTTCAATTTTTGGTCAATATTGCCCGAATTCTTGATTAGTTCTAGCTGTGGTAGTTGGACAAAGAATGTGGTTCAACATCGAATCGGTTTCTTACTCATTCAGGTGTGGTTCCCAATAAATAAGGCAGTGGCATAAATACCAGAAAAATCAAATAAAATTTGTATTTACACTTAAGTCTAAGTACACAGATGCTATGTTTAGTTCTTAAGTTATTATAAAAACAACTTTAATATAATAAACACAGATAATTTTAAAAGGTTTATATATAGAAGGCTTGTTATAAACAGTTTATATTAAAAAAAAAGCATTTATTAATTGCATTACCTAATTGCATTTTTCAGTCAAAATTTCAGGCATCTCTTCGACAATACCCTCTCTATTCTGCTGCCATTTTTCCCAAAACCTATCCTTTATAGCATTCCGTTTAATGGTTTTTTGTCTTAGTTTCCTTCCAGCCAAGTGCCAAAACGCGAACCAGCCAAAACGAGGGAGCCCACAAAAAACTAAGCAAGTGCGAAAAAATGCACTGAATCCGATTTGAAAATAGTTGGGCTCAGCGAAAAACTGAAGACTGCCAACTCAACATGCATGTTCGCAACTCGTATTGTTTTCATTTGATTTGCCGCACACTTACAGCAGAGTCCAACACATTAGAACCTCAATTTTGAAGAAAATTAAATTTAATTGTATGCAACTTCACAAATATTTCTTTAATTTATGAAATTTGATACCTTTTAAAAATAAGAAAAATAATTTGGGGTCTTAAAACCAGTAGAATTAATTTCCAAAAGTCAAGATAATATTCATACTACAAAATATTATTGAGATTATTACCTCTTATTTAAAAAAATCCTTTTAAAGCCTTACTTTTGCTTTGACCACAATTGTAGCAGCGCGTGTCTGTGTGTTGGTGCATATTTGCATAGCCAGCGGAAGTGGGCAGCTGTCATGGCTTCTATTTGTCGCCATTGACTACGACTACGCATGCAATTGGAATGCATCCGTGAATTGCCCTTGCGGCGAGCTTTTCACTTTTCCCAGTTTTCGAACCGTTCCTCCTGCCCTGCAGTTTTCATGTTTTTTGTTCTTGTTTTGATTTGTTTTTGGATTGGTCAAACAGCCTTCGTAGATAGGAGCTGCGTGTCGGATGGCAATTAGGGAGGGGGAACTATCGCTGCAGCTGCCGCGTTGCCAATTAGCGCTGTTTATGCCCACGCAATTAACAGACCTGTTAACGTCTGTTTACATACGCGCACGCACACACTCACTCGCGCACATGCCCATTGTCAGCCTTTGACGCTCACAGACACACACTCTCGAGACGAGCAAACAAAATCTGAATGAGTAATTGACGTTTTAATAAGTGTCACTTGACAGGTTGCAAGGGCCACGTGCTCCGCGCGATTCATGAGGAGAAAAAGATATAAGAAATAGGTTGTTTCCGAAAAAGGTCCAAGGAAAAGCTTAGCTTTGAAATGGTTTTAGTTCATATCCTCATAATTATAGTAGATTCAAGACAGCCACTCGAATGTTAATTTAAGACACATTTTCCTGCATTTATGAGCTTTTTTCTTAACACTAAAACCTTAAGGTCAAGTTTTCTTCTCCAGATGAAATATAAACCATTTTTTTACTCTTGTGTACACAGCACGATTCATAAGGTACACATCATATCACTACGACCATACGCTTCCTCGCATTTATTCCTATAAGAACTCATTTATATATCTTTGGCATTGTCAGCTGGCGGACCTGCAAATTAAATTAAGTTGACACAACACAAAAGCTTGGGGTGCGTATTGTTCAACTGGCACACGCGGCGTATGCTTAATTTAAGCATATAAATGTTTGCTCTGCTGACAATGCACGGGGAGCTCAACTCATCCTTTTAGCTGTCTGCCCGTCGCAGGTGTTTCTCTTTAAAAAAAATTGTTCACCGCTTTGGGAGTGACAGGCCAGTCAACTTTGACTGACTGACAGGAGCGCAGTGACTTCCTGACTCCTCCAGTTAATGTTGTCTGAAAGCAGAGATAAGCAGTACATTTCAAGGAATTGAGGTAAATATACATTAAGTTAAATCAGCTTAAGAGCATTTCTTAAAGGAACTTTACAATTTTTATTTTAAGTCTGTTCAGTTTTATCAGAACTTAGTTTATGTGGGGAGTTAACGATCAATATTTCCCTATAACATTTTACACAGAGAAGCATGGGCTCTGTTCGAAAAAGGCAGCAGTTTCATGTTAATGAGCCCCAAAACAAATTCAAAATAATTTACCAATAGATTGCACAAATATTTGTATGCCAATTGCTATGCAACCAAATTATCATTGGAGTCTGAATTGAATCACAGGAAAATAACCAGCGACAAGCTTCAATTTGGGCTGACACACTTCCTTGAACCTTCGAGGAGGAAGCACTCATAAATATGGAACGAGTGCGCAAAGAGCCGAATATATATGTAAGATCCGCACAGACATTGGCGGTGGAAACGTGAGCAACTAGACAAATAAGCTGGTTATGGAAGCCCAGATGCAGACCCAGACCACGCAAATACATTTATATTCACAGTCCTCGCACTCCACTGAACGCACATATCGATACGCAGCCATTTGTTGTTTTGTACTTCCCCGGGCAGACAGCTAGATTTTTTTAGACTTCGCCTCTGTTAGATTTTTTGTGAGCTCCGCTTTTTCTCGCTACGCCCACGTTGTGTCAGACAATGCGAACAATTCACACGCTCGATTAAGATTCGGGAATAACACTCATAATTGGAGCACGGCATAAAACGCGGCCATAAAAACAACAGGCAGATGAGCAAAAAAAAATGTGTCATCTGTAAATCGTAAAAAAATTTCTCCTATTGCTGATTATTGTTTGGATTGTCATTGCTGGGAAACAAACAAATATACAAACTTGTTTAAAAATTTATACCAGGAATTTTCTGAACTTTTTTAAGCATTTAAATGAAAATATTTTATTTGGCTTGCTGGTGTGGTCTTAAGTCCCTAAAGTCAATATTTCAATTATTTGTTTAACGTATGAAGAATTCTATTTTTCTTTCTATTATTTTACTAAAGTTTCTGGAATACTTTTAATTATCAACTTCCAATTTCCCGGAAAACCATAAAGCAGTACTTAATTCCAATCCATTATTGCAAACAGTTTAAACATGTCTTTCATTTTGTAAATAAATAACCTTTAAAACTTATACGTTATAATTAGACGAATTGACTACAGTTGACTACTAATTTATGATATAAATAAAGTAGAGAAGGGTGAGAATTATTATTTAACAATTCACTGTTTAACATTATAGTTTACCATTGGCTTATATTAATAGGAAAATATTAGGTGGATATTAGGTACATATTTAAATTAAATTAAAGACAAGTCCTTATGAAAAACTTTTATTAGTTTAAAAGCAATCTTTTTCCCTCATCCTTTTTTGTTTTGAAACTGGCGAAAGAAAAGTGATGGGTAGCTGCATATTCATTTATTTCGAGTATATCATTTATCACAATATGTCAAGCTGTCGGAAGCGCTACACTGGTCCACACATCCTTCCTTTCTTTGTGAGCTGCAAATGGCGAGTAGAAAACAAACAAAACTTTAAAATGCAAATGCAATATTTGAGTGATGCCTAGAATTAGGACTATGTGCTCGTCGAGTGCCATTTCAAATTCACTGGTGCGCTCAAGTGAGGCGGAAAATTAGAGAGTGTGTCGAAATGTGGTTCCATCAACGCCAGCCAGCATCAATTGCCACTGAGTACCGATATAGAGCCCCTATTCACTCATCCGGCACCTTTAATGTGTGCTAATGCATTCAAAAATAAACAGACAAATCAAACGACAAAAAAGATCTGCATTAAATCAAACATCAATGACAGCGAATTGAGCCAATTTTAATTGCCTAGAGCGAATCGCAAATGGGAATTGAAGCACATAATTATGATTCGAACAGACCGGCCAGTGTTTGCCATCAGTATCTGTTTTGAGCTGTCTAGAAATGTATAATAATTTTATCAAATTAATTAACCACATTAGCAAACAACAGCAGGACTGTGGGAGCTTAGTTAATTTTATTGGTTTTCTAAAGTCAGTAAATGAACTTTAGCTGCACTTTAAACTCCCTTTAAGCTTCAATTCTTATGGAAATATCTTTTTAAGCTGTCAGTGGTTTCTGTGGTAGCTTTGCATACGAGCAATTAAAATTCAATTACCCCTCTAACAGTCTTACTTTAAGTGGATAACTAATAATGTTTTGGTTAACTCAAGGTAAACAAATCATTTAAGTCAACTAAAGTTTAACTATTGCGACTTTTAGGTGCACTAAAAGAGAATATATATTTGAAAAATATCAATGAGAGAACTCTTTTTAAGGTAATAACTGATTAAATTAGCTTTAAATACTTTGATCTTAATTTTATTTCTAAATTTACTATTATATAATAACCATCGCATAAATATTCAAGCGACCAATAGTTTTTGTGAAGTGGAGCAGTGTGAAAAATGAATGAATTATTCCTGACCAGAGAGAGAGATACGAAGGATATTTGATCAGAATATGGCCCCGGGCCGAGACTTCCAACCAGCCATTGACATTGTCTTGCCTAAATTGTGTTTATTGGTTTTGATACAAATTGATTGCCTGAATGGCATTTCGGAATAATGGAAAATCCTTGGCTGGGCTATAAGGACACACACAAATTTTCCTTTCTTTCAGCAATGGTTTTGTGCCATTTCCACAGCAAACATCACAGGGAAATGGCGTTGGGAAAACGGGGAAAAACCAACAACACACAAGGCCTAACAACAGAGCCATGCATAAACACTTGTTTAGCCCGGAGTGCATTTGTTTGCCATTCCGATCCAACTCTGGCTGGCAGGACTTTCCAGACAGACAAAGTTAGTGACATGCTCGCTTTTATTTATTTCTTCTCGCTGCTCGAGAGGGTACGGGCTCAGAGCTCTCGAACTTTGCTCGGTCAGTGGCAGTCGAAAATGTTCATTAAAATGCAATTGAACTTTTGCCATGACACAAGGCCAGCGCCAGCAGTTGCATTCGAATTTCAATTACTCAGATTCCACCTGGGGAAACGGTACGAAATCGCATTAAAGTCAGCTCCCAGTGAATGATGATTTTGTGGCAATTTTGATGCAGCTGCAATGCAATAAAAACTTTAGCTCCGCCGGCCAATTCGCCGGAGTTTCGGGCTTTCTTGCTTTCGAAAAACTTTGCCGGCTTGTCTTAATGACTTCGATATTGTTGGTCATGTGTGGCGGGAGTTCTCTACGTGGCCAGGATGCCACGAGGATGCCGCAAGGACCGCGACCGCAACAGGCACGTTCCTTCAGCTTCGGCTTCGGCTTCGGCTCCACCTGCAGCTGCACCACAATGATCCCAATTTACGTGATGACTGCCCCTCAATGCGCCTGATTGCGAAAGAGTTTTCTTTAACTTTTCCCGTCAACTACTCAGAATTGTGGCAACCGCTCAGAGGTGAGATCAGGGATGTCGAATTTTACAGGCAAAATCTGGCTATATTGGAAAAAATCAGATAAGCTTAATAAAAACTTGTGCAATTAATATTCTTGTTAATTTTTTATTGGAAGAACTTCAATTGGCAATAGGTGCCAGATTAAAAAAAAATCACAGTTTAAAATAACCATATCTAAGCCAATAAAGCTCTAATCTTAATTCGGAAAGCTTTCCTATAGTGGTTTTTAATTGCTTAAATAATTTGCACAATGACTTTATAAATAAAAAACAATACATTTTTTTTCAATTTTTGAAAATTTTAATGATGTAACCCCTTATAAAATTTTGAAAAAATGGCCAAAATTTTATGTCTCATTTTTTCCATTAATTTATGTTTAAATAATTAAGATTTTAATGCCGAATCGGAATATGTACGACATTTGGCGATTGTTTAATTATTAGCCAAACAATGATCTCAAGAAGATCTCAAAGTATACGAATTTTTGGGTCGTTAAGCGGAATTTTTATAACCTTTTTTTTTTTGGAAAAATCATATTTAAAAATAACCATAACTAAGCCAAAACAGCCCTAATCTCAATTAGGAAAGCTTTTATATATTAATTGCTTAATTAATCTGACTTTAATTAATGACTTTAGAAATATAAAACAATTAAGTTTTTGACAGTTTTGGAATTAATTAATAAGTTAAAGTAATGAATTTGTAATTTAATATTAGAGTTAACAAAGGCTTGTTTTATATGTTTTGTTTATATTTTTTATTTAATAAGTACTAGTTAATAGATATTTAGATAGTCTTAAATAAATATTGGCAGCAAAGCATCTGATTAATATATTATATTTTTGTAGGAAATCCCATTTTCACAATTATCCCTCCATTTATACCAGCCCAAGTTCTGAAGCCCACAGTAGCATCACTGCAGATAAAAAACGACTCCGGGCTAAGCGGAAATGGAAAAGCTTTTAGTAGACTGCAATGACAAAGATTGAGGCCGAAACGTTATAGGACGACCGGGGCCGTTGTGTCAAGCATTACGCATACGCCACGTGTGTGACACAGCCGAGAAAAGGCCATCAAATCATAATTGAGGCGCCCTGGCTGTCCATCAATAAAGTCACTGAGTGAGCGATGATGGCGATGGACCAAGCGACAGCCGAGCCCGGTCAGAACCGGATAAGTGCTGTCATAAAAGTGAGATATTATTGATGCACTCAAGTTCCCAGCATATGCACAAAAAACAAGAAAAATTAAAGTAACTTGCACTTAACAGCAAAGTTGGTTAAGGGGAAAAGGTACAGCTTTAAAGGCACAATGAAATCAATCAAGAAAACTCCTTTCCCTGGGCTCAAGGGATCCCTTGGGTGTGAAAAAGGACCCCGAAGTGAAAGTGAAAAAGGTTTTATGCATAATTTTATACGGAAACGACTGACGTGTTTGGAATATCTCAAGTGGCTCACTTAAAGGCTTTAAATTTACCTCCTGTGACTAGCTTTTTATTAGCTTAAACCTAATTATTGGGGCACACTGACAGGGCTCATTTCTTTCATGTTGTGTCAACCAACATAAGTCCAAACAGTGGGTGCCACAACAGCTGTCAGATTTAATTGACACTCAGCTGGCAATTTGTAGAGATTCCGCCAAGTATTATCAAGTATTATGTGTTTCCTTATTGTCACATTATAATGCCCTCTCATGACATACATAAGCCTCTCAAGTCATTATTCCGAGGAATGTAAGGTAGTTAATTGTGGAGGAAACAAAAACATTACACAATTCTCCCTTCGAAGGTTAAAGTGCGTGTAATGGAACATTGCGAATGAAGAGTGCTGAGATTTTACTTAGACTCTGCTAAAAATTCCTTAATCAATTCATGCCAAAAAACCAGACTGAGGCAAAATTGCATTGCTAATTGCTCCTTTGAGTTGCATTCGAAAAATAACCAATATAAGCAAGTCAGCCAGTCCTGCATAAAACCCAAAGGGGAATCCTTTGAAACTGGAAAGCAACTCAGAACATTGACAGGAGAATTCTGAAGAAAACTTTCAAGCATCTGAGTCAAAGACCGGCCTAAGGTTACCTGCACAAAAAAGTGCAAAGCAAGTATAATCTTAGCGTAGCTACAACCGAAAAAGCTCCTTAAATGAGAGCAGAAAAATCAACAAAAAATAGCACGCAGCCAGGACATATTTAGGCAACCCACCTCTGTCATTATCAACCGAAAATTGTTATGAAAATGACAGTCGCAAAAAAGTGCTTATAAAACATAGTGACCCAAAATAGGAAAAAAACATGACACACGAAATGAAACCAGCAGCAAAGTTGTCAACTTTTCCGCACACACAGCCGCCAGCCAAACACACACAACCAGATGTGTGTGCTCTAATACGAGCATTGGGTGAGGACACGTAATCAGGATTAAAACATAAATTTTAATTAAAATCCCAGGCACGGTCTTGGCACTTCTAAAAATTGCTTGTCAGACAGCGGGGAGTGAAAAATATTCTCCGCACTGAAAGAGGATTGGGAAAGTCATTTACATAAAATGTTCACTTTGATTACAATTATGTAGACAAGATTTCGGTAATCACATGCGATATATATATTTTCACAGCGATTACAACTACAAATAAGCAAGAACTCGCTGGCAAATCCCACAAATCTATATAAAAACACAGAGCCAGACAGCGTCTGAGACAAATATTATGATTCGCCTTCTCCAGAGACAATCGGAGCAGACGATAACCAAAAATACACACTCCATAAACATTGGCTTACACACGCAGACGGCCAGCAGGCGCAGACATTAAGCCTACAACAGCCGGCCAGACAGGCCTCCATTTAATTCGATTTATATAATAAAACGATCCCAGTGCAAACATCCCGGCAAATGCAAATTAAAACAAATAAATTTGGCAAACAAATTATGGCCACCACATTTCACGTAATAATGGGAAAAAAATCAACTTGCCCAAGGCCAAGCGATGAACAAACGATATAAAAACGAAACGAATTTACAAATTGATTGCGCTAATCTTGTAAATCGAAAAAAGCACAGCCATAAAGTTTAGACAAAAATGCGGTAAATAAATAAAATAAATCGATATTGGAATAGGCGATTAAGTGATTTTAATGAGACAAAGGGAAGCTGGACCGAAAATCTATGCTTTATTTATTTACACTTTAATTTGGGATAAAATTAATATAGAGCGTTAGGTTTAGGTGTGCAAACGAAGGAATATTTCTTAATAAGTGTATTGTTTTCTGTTATTTTGGGGTATAAAATAGTAATATTTTCTTGGATCTCTTTATATTATATAAAATTAAATAAGCAGAAACTTTAAAAGCAGGGAATATTTGTATTTCAACAGCAAAGTACAAGTTGTATTTTTAGACAATAATTTTAGGACTTAAAATACAATAAAGTACCAATTACTCTAAGTCTTAATTTAATCTTCTCGTGAAAGTTCGAGGCAACAATTGAATTCAAATACAATTCAAGCAACATCCTTTAAACCCCAACTTCACCACCTGCTGTCCACTCGAAGTGGTCCTAATTACAGGCCCGCTAACTGTAACTAACTAAATTCCCCAAACAGCTCTCGACACTCCGATTACCATTCCCATTCCCACAGACACTCCCGTCCACGGGCAACAGTCATTGCTCTTAACACCTGATTCAAGGATAGTGCCACTTAGCCACTTGTTTGTGGAGTCCCTTGGACAGGATCCGGACTGGCAAAGGTGTCTGCGGCGTCTGAGTAAACAGAGCTATCAGTTACGTCGGGTCGGTGTGACTGAGGTTTCGGCGGGGACAGGGCACAGTGGAATTCTTTCCGCACAATGGTATGTGTAATTCGTATTACCTTGAGGGCCCATTTGCCTGCGCCAGGACGCGCTGTTTATGCGAGTGTGCGTGTGTCATAAGGCATTTCTAATTATGCAAAGCCGAGCAGCCTGGCGATGCGTTAATGGGCTATCCCAAAACAAGGGCGACACGTGTCCGGGTTAAAAACAACATAGAAGAAATCTCATGGATAAATGCTGCGACTATGAAATACCCAGTACTCTTAAGAGCAAGTGGCTTGCATTAAAAATAACAACATTATCTTTATTTTGCTTTTAAGACTAAATGGTATAATTAGCACACAATGATGGGGAAATCGAAAGAAATTTTATTAATACTTTAAAGCGCATTTTCATGTTCACAAAGTTATGTAAAGTATCCTTAACTCTACTTTTTACTTACACATATCATATATCCCTGGAACAAATGTTCCAGGTATATCTAGGGTAGCGAAAAAAAGGGTTACAATCCGCTCATTGCCAGTGACTAACAAGTTTGCTCTTTGCAATTAATGTCAAGACTTTAAGAGCCCAGATCCGAGCCTCAAGCCATTTGCCCTAATGACTACCAAATTTGTCATTATGCATATTTAATATTTTATGTTTACTTGCAGAGCTCAGAGCTCAGGGCCCCAACTATTTACAAAGCTACTGAGATCTGCGTGGAGCTGCCAACATGTTCGAGGCTGCGGCCGACATCGAACAAGTTTGAGGTGATTGTTGGAACTGTTAAAAGTGTATAGCAATGATGTATTCCATTATAACGTTAACTAAAAATTACTAACAATTTAAGCTAATATTAATTAATTTTACAATTTAAACAGACTATTTTTATATTCATAATTATACAAAAATTAAACGAAATATTTATTAAGAAATCCATAATTTAACTGTTAACCAATTAACCGGAATATAACATAAGAAATATAAATTTCATATTACCTTGATGGCATAAAAGTAATTATATAATCCAACCCATAAATAAATCCAGCCCGTAAATAATAATGAAAAGCACTTATCACTTTGATTAAAGCCCCAAAATCCTTTGCGAATCATCTCAAAATTTATTTGGCAGCCTTTGTCCCAAGCCTAGGATATATTTTATTTAACAGTTCATTGCCCTGAGGCCAGAGGCATGCCAATCAAATTAATGCCAGCCCCTGAAAAATTACTTTTCTCATTTGATTAATAACCTGCGGAACAATGCTTAACCCGGCCTGAAGTCTTTTGGCCAGAAAGTGCTCATAATAGTCTTGGTCCTGTGGTGGCGGCATATTTTGCGGTTGCCAACGAGTTGGGCGGCCCGAAGGCCGAAAGACAGGCACTTTAATTAGGGAAACACAATTAGAAATTCCCACGAAGGGTCCGCACCGGGTTTTACGATCAAATCCAAGCTTAAATTTTAAATTGAGATTTGAGAATCGGTGGCAGACCAGCAGGAAATGGCATCTTAAAGGAAACACCAGATGATGAGGATGATGATGATTAGGTTGGGGCCAGACTGGCTGTCCTTTTGCCACTGCTTATTTCAAGCTCGCCCTCCTGAGAGAGCTTTTCCTAAGGACACGACACTTTACGTGACTTCCTTAACATAAACAATTTGTTTGGAGGTCTTCACCGAATTTCGGCGTAATTCCAGCACGAATGGGCGGGGCGTCCAGCCTTTGTTTAGTTTATGGCACAGCTCACAGGACAACAGTTGACTTCCGGTCCGCTAATGCCGGAGACAACAGAAGAATTCCGCTTTTCCGGCTTTTCTGGCGCCGGGAGCTGGTGGGTGGTAAAAGCTACTGCGAGCGTTGACAGCTGGCGAACAAACGTTTTCCTCCTGCCACAACATCCCGATAAAGTTTGGGAGTACTTCTCCTCCATAAAGCGTTTAAAGCATGCAAATAAAACCAAGAATTAATACTCCGACTAGTCGGGAACTTCATCTTCGAAGTTCTTTGTGGCACTTCCGAGCAGCCAGCTTCCGCATAAAGATAACATAACAAGGACTAAGTGTGCGAGCACGAGTATCTTTTGTGCATCCTTGGGCCGCTCCTAACATTTCCTTTTTGGCTGCAATTGCCAGCACACAGGCGAACGCCATTGCCAGATTCTGTTGGCCATAAATGTAGCTGGCAGTGGTAGCAAGTTGGCTCTTTTCCGCTCCAAGCAGGTATCTTGAAAAAAGCTAACCAGGCAGAAGTAAAGCCTTTAAGCCTTTAAGAACATCCTACATAAAATATTTATTTATTATCCGAAGAGTTTATTTATTCTTCTCAGGAAAAAGGTAAGGTAATATTTTTAAAATATAAGATAAAATATCTTAGATACTTAGATATTCCATGAGCCACAAAAAATTATTTTTCAGACTTACCAACCTGTTGTTAAACTTATTTATTTCCTTTGTGTTTGCTTTCTTTTCGGCCTACTCTGGTAGCAACTCTAATGGCTCATCCTGGGGCAAGGACACTCGACCCCTCTTCATTTCTTGGCCCTGCAGCCACTAGTGGTGGTAGAACTAACGTCATAATCAAAGTGCCCGAACCTTGAACCAGTCGCACAATAAAAGTAAATGTCCTGGGGAACGGCGAAGGATAGAAAGAAAAACAAAACACAGCAAGGCAGTGTCCTGGCTAGTCGGGGAACAATTGTTTAACTGTGTGATATGCCGCAGCTTGTGTGCTCATAAAAAGAGCATAAACATTTTTATGACTCTTCCCCTTTTTTCCCCCGTAGATGTGTATAACATTAGATGGCGCTCAAATTGTTGCAAATTAGATGTACTTAAAAGCGAGTGGCCTAATGGAATACATTTAATGCTGCTTTTATTCCACATTTAGATTATTTATTTGCCTCTCTTTTTGTATTAAAACCAGTACTCGAAAGTGCCTCGGGCAAGTTCAACAAGTGCTACATTAAAAATATTTATCTTTCCTCTGCTGTTTTTCCCTTACTTTTTGGTTGCTGAGCCCTCAGCAATTGACTTTCGTAAACATTTCCTTCGAGGAATTGAAGGCAACTTAGCCATGGCTTAAATGGCAGCAAATTTTGTGCAAATATTTACCCTACATTAACTCCCTCTGGAATTAAAGCGTTATAGTTACAAAAGTCATTTAACACAGTCCGATATTGTTTCCTCAATGCGTACGTGCCTCTGTATAAATCACATTTTTTCCCTATCTTATTCTTTTTTCATTTACTCCATGGGTAATAAATCATCTTTTTGCCATTTTCGATTTGTCTTCATATACAAATACCAAACAAAAGTTTCCCATTCAAAAAAAGGAGGAAAGCCCTAACGAAAAAATTTGTATCCATTGGATAAACAATGACTAAGGAAAACTGAGTGACTGGAGTGAAATTTCTGGGTAAGCTTATTAATGTTGGACAGTAAAGGAAGTTGGATAAGAAGCTCAATATAACATTTGTTATCTGGGCGTGTATTTGGCTAAACAAACGGAATGTTTGATATAATAAGCAATTTGCTACATACTACATTTATGCTTAGGAAAATTCACTAAATTAACTTACACTTATTTCTGATAATAACATATTGGTAATTCTTAAAAAAGGTCGACTGCAGCCAAATACCTTAAAGACTCCTCCAAACAATTGCTCAAAATCTATCTTAGCGCCAATTATAATGCTAACCAAGAGTTTAGCATTTTGTAAAAATAAAATAAATGTAAAATAAAGTAAATGCTTTTATTTAGTTTGAATGAATGAATTTAGTTTGAAATATCTCACTCGACATTAAAGAATGGCCCATACATAAAGATATAAAGTTGTTATATATCTTTGGTAATAACTTAAATAAATATTTTTCTGACTACTTTCTAAGCAATTTAATAATAAAATTATTTTTATTAATATACCTAAATATATGAGCTGGGTATATGCACATGCACCCTGAAGCCTGTTACTGTGGTTTGACTTATAATAATTAAATTACCAGCGCTGTTTGCTTAATATTTAAAAGCAGATTATGGAGCATAGTTATATATAGCTTCTATAGGAGCAAGCACCAGAGTGATTACTTGCACTTGAAAAATGATTAAATAATTAAAAAAATTAATTGGGATTAAGAGAAATTCAAAGAAAATTATAATGATTCCATACAAAATTCTATAAAGTAAATCATTTAAAACAGGGGTAATTAGTAATGTTATTTCTATATATTATCAATTACTTTATTATTATTATTATTCTTTATTCAATCATTCAACAGACTTTGTTATCCTCTGATTCTGCTATTATTTATGATAGCCAACCCATTTTCGTGGTACATGCGAGGCTTAATATGCATGAAGCTGTCTGATTCGGGAATATTTAAAGACCATCAAAATGAAGATGAAAGTGCCGCGCGGAGAACGCAGGGGAAGTGGCAACTTAAAATGCTGGCAACGTGAGTAAAGTCGGGCATATCTTATGGCCGCCAACTCAGAGTTGCGAGACCACGGAGCAAAGTGAGCAAAAAGGGTGGCGCATAAAGACAAATTGCATAAAGGATAAGGGCGGCGATGGGCGCAAGGAGACAGGAGACAGGAGCCGGGAGCCGGGAGCAAGGAGCAAGGAGCTGGGAACAAACTGCAGCAAAGGACGCCTGTCCCTCCATACGAGTATGATTGGCACGGTGTGCGTGCGTCAGTATCTGTGTGAATTGCCGGCATAAGAGGCAAAAACGCTGAAAACGTATAACCAACGAGCGCCAAGATTTAGCGGCCGCCCATTGTACAATTGGAGCGTCGTCAGTAAGCCAGGCTAGGAGTCTCTCACTTGCCAGTGCTGATCAGTCATCATAGTGGTTAAAATATCTAAAGAGCAATAAGATTTAAACAGAGTATACTCGCTTTTTACAAGATGAAACCCTTTCAACAACGGCCGGAAATTCGAGTTAGTAACTCCCAACTCTTTCATAAATAATGAAATAGCCATATTTATTTAAGGAGAAGCCAGTTGTATGTTGTTGTATATTTAGCCAGCCAGTTTAATAAAATAAATAAAATATATTCCATAGAAAAAGGGAACATTTTCCAATAGTGCCTTAACCACCTGAATAATTTATTTAAGGTCTCACTCAAAGATCTCACGCTTTAACCACAGTTTAAGACCTCTTTAAGTTCTAACCCTTTCAGATTTGAGTTTATAGAAGACACCGCGAAAAGGCCAAGCTGACTGCACTGTCCTGTTGTTGCAGCCATCCATTTCGAAATCCGCAGCGTAATTGACATTTGATTAACGCATAGCTGAGCCAGGCCCTCCGCTTCCAGTTGCAGATATAGACAACAGCGCAGAGGGCAACGTTAATCACATCGGCAACCCGAAACCGACTCAGATAAATTGAAGGCCGTCCTGAACATGAGATCTTGTGGTGCGCGATTCACACAATGCCGGAAAAATTACTCAGGGCGGTTACTCACATCGCACGACACGGCCTCGTCCTGGCCAAAGTCAAAATTTTAATGAGTTTAATGGCCCTGTGGCGCAAGGATATGAAGCACACTAAATGGCATTTTAATGGCCGCAAATGTTTTTTAATTACATCAATGTCAGGGTGACATTTTTTATTGCATTACATTCAATAAATTTGTATGGCAATATAATGAGATATATATTTAAACGCCTTCCATGGCTTTAACACAAACAGGAAGCCATTAACAAAATTTACTGGTACTTAAGGTAATTCTGAAGACTAAGTTATGGGAATTTAACAATAAGAATGACCAAATATTATAAAGTCTTTATGAAAGTATATTTGATTACATAAACTGATATAAAAAAAGGGACATTTGCTACAGAAAATGTAGACTTAGCCTTTTAAAATCAATACTTATTTGATAAATTCAACGTTTACAAAATAACATCAAGTTCAAGTTAACCAGTTTATTATGAAATATTGTTAGTGTTATTGTTAATAATTGTGGAAAAAAAAAAAGAGAAATATTTTCAGAGAAAGCAGAACAAATTAAAAAAATAATAAACAAGGGACACACCAAACTAATTAGGAAAGTACATTTTAAAAAGCTTATTTATATTCAAAATGTAATACAATACATATTATGTATTCTCATTGAGTAGCCCTCCAGACAATGCTTTGATTTTTTGGCTTCCATTGTTTCGCTTTCATGTCTCACTTCAAATTTTGTTGTTTTCAATTCTCCGTATTTTTTGTTTTTTGAAAATTTTGTCGTTGGGTTGGCGCATGCATATGGAAACATTTTCACTTTAACTCTGTTGATCTTGTGGCAAAACATGCCCAAAAGAGGGGCAAAAAAAAATGTGTAACTATTATTTATAGTTCAACAAAACGAGTGGGGGCGTGGCTGCCTTTTGGCCCGACTTTTTTCTGGCTTATCTGCAGCCGGTCGGTTGTGGGTGTAATAACAAACAACAACAGCAGGAAGCGGTTTTTTCGGTGATGTCTGCGACTTGCATGGGGTCAGGCCTTGCCGCTTGTCCATTCAGCCAAAAAATGGGAGCAATTTTTCAAAAGCGGAAACGTTTGTTTACTTGCCTCGACCAGAAACGGACCGGAAGAGCCAACGCCAACCCATCTATATGTATATATAGCCATTGCAACTACCGGATCGCCCCCGACGAATGTCTCCGTAAGCGTATCTGCTGCGGTGCCAAAATTCAATGTGGTTTGCCCCAAAATGCGGTGGCTCGTCTTCTTCTCTGCGCTGGGTCCTTGCCGTTTTTGTGTCCTGGCTGCATTAAAGGTCGATATTTAATTAAAAGTTGCAATTAGTAAATGGCACTTTTTCCGCGTCGCATCTGACAAAAACTTTTGATATATAGTTTCGTATGGTCGGTTTTGTTGTAAATCCAGGGGAGCGCCATTAAAGCGTAATTCCAGCTGAGTTTGGTTTTGACTTTGACTAAATAAATACTTAATTGCGGCTGATGAGTCACATATTCAATCTTTCTTTTATGATTCGTTCCATAAATAAACCGCATGAGTTAATCATTAAAAGCATAATTAAATTTTAATTACAAAGTAATTATAAATACATTGTTTTACTCTTACAAAAAAATAAAAAATTTACCTCATGGAATAAGCTTTTTATAAAAGCATAAAATGCTCTCACAATATTCTAAAATAACCACAAAATACGTATAAAATTCATCTTTAATATTATTGCAAATGAAACTCTCCTGAGGAATATTTTAAATTTATCCGTTAATTCTTTCAAATTTTCCCATTTTTTTGACAAATAGTTGTATGTATTATTTATGCTTTATGCGTATTGTTATGCGGTGAGCGGCGAAAATGAATAGGATTAAATAGAAATCGCATAAATATTTATACAACAAGAGTATTTAAAATAATGTTGTTTGTGGAATAGCTTCAATATCATTTAAGAATATTTAGGCAGCATACAGCATATGACACTATTTTGCTATTTTATAATATTAAACTCTTTGCTCTTCTCTCATAATAAGTCTGCTCACATAAATGTGCAGCAATTCCGTACACGGAATGTTAATTAACCCAACTAATGGTATTTTTCGACAGGAAAAGATTTCATTTAAATGATTTCATTTGATTTGAATCATGGGTGCCAATTAATGCCTACTGAGCCATCAGATATTTTCACAGAATACCAATTATAATGTACAGGCCTGTTTATTCCAGAATTTCAATTTAAATAAGTCTACAAAATATTTGTAACAACAAATTAAAATTGATTGAACAAAGAATTTTACATACAGCATAATAAACGATATTAATAAACAAAAAAGAGTATTTATCAGGTATTTATTTATCATAACAATAATGTTTTTAAATGCTCAAACATATGTTATCATTGGAAAATTACTTGAATAAAATCACATTTAAGCCCAATTGCTTTTAGACAATGACTTTAAAGCCCTTTTAATTAAAAAATAAACCTTTATTTTATTTATGCAAAAATCCCTTGATAAGACTTCTCTAATAGCCGAGAGAAAATCTTCGAGTGCAAGTGTTGGTTTCAGTTCCAATAGGCAACGCCTTACTATTATATCTCTGTAATTTCCGTGACTTGTTAACCGAACAAAGACGATGTAACTTTAGCAGCTTGTCAAATAACCATTTATATACATATAAACACACACATGCTCATATGACAACTGCCACTGGCAACTGTGCCATGCGTTGCAACGTGCACAAGCAAATCGCCCCGAAAAATATGCAATAGAAACGGAAACGGAAGCTAACAAGTGGAAAAGGAATAAAACAAAGGCAAGCCAAAATAACGGAAAATTCTGGGATAAATCTGAGAAAATTGTTGCTTTTAGTGGATACTTGTATATATGTATCTACTGGTGCGACAGACAGATTGATTGTTCATATTTGTTGCCAGACAACAGAAATTTTGTTTCCACTCGACTAAGAAGGAAGCGGAAATGCAGATTATTATCGAGCACAAGTACGAAAATATTTCTCTTTGTTTTCCGGTAGATATTCATCTTCTAAAAGCAGGATTATGATACCGAATGCACAGTGAACACCGCACTGAAACTTGACAAAATAAACATAAATAAATCTAAAGGTTTATAGAAGTACTCTGTATTATTCGAAATTAATAATTAAGCTTTCTTAATCCGAAAAAAAATATAGAAATTAAATACCCTTTTGTTTAAACTATAAGAAATTGTCTTCTAGAAACTAAAACCCATTATATAAAAGTAATTTTGGCCAAGTTTCTAATGAGAGTAAGGAAATCTCCCATTTAGTGACTCTTAGTTTTATTTCTCCACACTCAAAAGACCTCTCAACCCCAATTCAAGGACATTCATCTGAATGGATGACCTGAAAGCCCAAAACACAAAAGCCCAGTGGGTCCCTCTGAAACATGCTTGACTTTCCCTTTTTTTTACCCACCGAAAAACACAATGTTGTCAAGGGGTTCATTTGGCCATGGAAAACTTTTTTCCGCACCGTCACAGTTGAGGGAGACTTAAAGTGTCATTGGTGTGTGACGATGCGATCGCCATTGATTAAATTAAAAGAAAAAGCTGAAGTTAAACTAAAAGTCAGGGGGTCGGTAGCTGTAAACGGCTTGTAGGATAATTTCTGGCGATCCAGCACTTGACAGCTGTCCGGGTCAAGAGTTGGAAAAGTTTTTGGCTTTCGGCTTTCGACTTTCGGCCAACTTGGCCACAAGGTAATCAATTTGTCATAAGACGTCAAGTCTGCTGTCCAAACTGACCAAAGACCTGGCTTTGGGCACGTGCAATGGCCGACTTTGATTCGGAAATGGGCTCCTTCGCTGGGCGTAAAAATAAAATTGAATTTTTATTTATTCTGAGCCCTGTTTGGGGGTAAAGGTAAGCGCTTATAAAATATTTAGTGACAAGCTCAGCACAAACATAAAAGTTGCCAAAGGCCCCACCAAACATTGTGTGTCGGAATAAGTGTATATACGAGTGTGTGTGTGTGCCCAAACAAGGGATGGCGAGTGTGTCAACACAATCAGCATAATAACTGAGGGTCGCCTGCCACCCAAGGGCTGCAATAAAAGTGGATTAAATGTAAACATGTGTGAGATTGCCTCGGCCCCGGCATTTCCTTAAGCCTCCGGAGTCCGGAGTCCGGAGACCGGAGACTGGAGCCCGGACGCAAACGGGTCCTCAGACGGATTGATCCCAATGCCATTGGCGTTACCCATGGCCAAGTCAATGCCTAATGACTTTGGTCACATGCCGAATTAGGCAGGACAAATGACAGCCGTGGCGAGCAATCTCGGGCCTCGACTTTAAGTGCACATTTATCCCGGAATGGGTCAACCTTTCGCCCTCCCCCACTTATTGTGCGCATAAATGGGCCTAGAGAAATGGCCTGTGTTAGCCTTATGCGTGTTGCCAGCAAATTAAATGTGCCCAAAATAAATTATTTAAATCTTAATTCTGCACAAGAGTTTCTAGAAGGCGTGCGAGGATTAGGGAATTAAAATTGAGTTCCCGAAATGGCTCAAGGGAAATGGTTTTGGATTATTTAAAGGGTTACAGTCACATCACCCTGGTAAATCTAGTAAAGCTTAAAATTTATTCTCTAATAATAATATTCCAAGCAATTAAACTCAAGAGCAATAACTATTATAAAACAAACCAATATTTTGTGTAGGTGATAGAGAAGTGTCTTTAAATAATTGCGCCCGCATTCTAGTAAATAACATCAGGAAGCGTTTTATTTTATTATAAATTTAAAGATCAAATATAAGCGAGCAGCGCCTTGAGGTATTTATAAATAAAAAGGTGTAAACGACAGTCGTGACCAATCGGCAAGGAAACCACCAATAAAATATTGGCCAACAACCCGAGACCCAGCTCCCCTTTCAGTGATTAGATTTACTCGATAATGTGGCATCGCTCGCCCCAAGGTGAGTTCCCCTTAATTTAATTAACACGCCCTTTTGTTTCTTTTGCGGCCATCGTCCTTTCTTGCCTTGACTCGCTTCGACCAGCGGAGAAGTGAACAGCCAAGGAGCACAAAGGCAAAAGCAAACAAAGGCTGCAGGGGGGGATCCAGCCGAATGCTCGTGGGGCAAATGCTGGAGGAAACTGCCGGGGTAGTCGGGACAATAAAACGCTTTTTTATGGTTCTTTTAAATGCTTCGCTTGAAGACATTAAAAAGTCTTCAAGTTCGGCGAAAAGTTCGCCGTTCCCTAGATTCGCTCTTATTGTTCGCCATTGTTTTTGCCGGCGAAACGGAGACGAAGTCGCCAGTGTGACTTGAACTCGTCATGAATAATGGTAATTATGAAATTGGACTTTGCTCCGCCCTCAGACACTCCATAATCCGCCGAGTGCAGTGAACTCGTCGTCTGTACCTTCCACACAGCAAACAAAATGCCTGAAATCAGTTTAGCCACTCAATTGCTCACACCGAAAATGCCAAACTTCTCGAGCCCATCATCATCGCCTTCATCATTGGCGCCATTTTGTGGCGCTCCTTGGTCCTTTGGCTCTCGGCATTAAGCACTCGGCGCTCGGGGCTCGGCACTCGGAGCTCGGCACTCGGCACTCGACTGACAGCCACCAGAAAACCCCGGAGAAATTGCATGAAAAGTTTTCCGCTTTTCTCCGCCGCTCACTTATTCATATACACATTTTAAGAATGTACAAAGGCCAGCTTCTGTCCGCCTGTCTCATTCTTTGGGCGCGAAATGCATGTCAGAGGTGTCAGCGGACTTTCACCGAGGGCCAGGCTGGAGTGCTTTCCCACCACCGAAGTGAAAATTTAAGTTCTTAAAGCTGAGTAAAATACGGGCATGTCTTGCAGAAATTAAATTTTCATTTGCTCTAATTGTTTCCGGCCGAAAAGTTTTCCATTTTAGCCTCCAGGGGTGAGAGAAAAACTTTGAAATTTTTGTCAACCGAAAGTTTAAGCGAGAAAGTTATCTATCTTTTATTTTTATTTATAAATAACGTGACTTTACTATATATAGCTATGAAGCAATTAAAGCCTTGAATATTTAAAAACAATCTCCGGTTCGTTTGTATTAATTTAAATTGGTTTACTTTTATTCATTTATGAAACTTTAATGGCCAACTCAATAAAAAAAATACTGGGCATAGGAAGCACAAAAATAACGCACATTCTAATAACCTTTATTTACCTTATTGCCTAAAAAAACACCCAATTTGTTATTGATTACCAATCAATATACTCAAAATCCCTGAAGTGTAAATTTGTGTTTAAAATGTTGCCTAAATTAATAATGTATTCGCCATAATTGCCTGTGGCCAAGAAGTTAGTGGTTTCTAGACTTCGGCCCTCTCCTCAGGGTTAAACATAGCCATAGCCAGCAGCGAAATTAGGTGGTTTGTGGTCAACCAAAAAACGTTCAGCCTTAAAACAAATCTTATGTTAAGTTATCATATTAAAATGTTCCTATAGTCATATTAAATAATCATAAACATATATAACAAAAATTGCCTCAGTCAACATTAAAATGAAAAAATATTTCAGATAAAATAATCTTCACAAATATTATGCTCTTTGCTTGAAAAGTTTCTGCTTTCAGTCGGCAACCAAATAAGCTCCTGAAAAACAATCCACAAGAGTCTCAGAGAGAAAAGATTTTTTATACAAATAGTTGCTTTCGCTTTTTGGTCAAAATCCCCGTGGTTGCAGCCCAGGGACTGGCAGCCACTCCTGCAATTGTTTTGCAATTTCATTTCGGTTTCCAAGGGTTTGCTCTTAACGTAAGCTTAATTTGACGAAATATTATTTCTTTAAGCTCCGGAGATGACCCCGGTACTTTAAGTAAGATAAAATGAGTGAAAATAAATAATTACCCTCTCCAATTTGCATGCGAATTCATCCAGATTCAGGAACGAAACTTCCAAATAAATATTACCATAGCTAAGCAAATTTTTCCAGGACTCAGAGCCAAGTTTGTCCAAGCAATTGTGTAAATTGTCCATGCACATCTTTGCTAACCGCATAAAATGTATGCAAAAGTAATTTACAAGACAATTTCGTTGCCAGAAACTTTCGACGGGCCGGGCCAAGGCACCGAAATAGAATAAACTCAAGACTTAATTGCACACTAATATCAAAGGCAAACGAGACGAGGGCGAAAAATATATGCATATCTGGCAGCTATTGCCATTAATTAAACAGCGTAATTGTGACCACAAAACGAGACAGTACACTCCACATTGATTTACTTAACAGCACGATTGTTAAACAAATCCAGTCCCATTCGATGACGAGGGTAGCGACAATAATTCGACACGATTTTAATTAAAACGAAAAGCACAAACTTCAAATGCCAGCCGAGCGCCGTAGCACGCATCCCCTTGTTCCTGGAATTTTGATGCCTCGGGGATTTTGGGGAGCAAAGGCCGTTAGTCTGCCGGCGTACAATTTCGAGACTAACGCAAATGCAATTTTGTGGCCAACACGACGTGCATTTGGCCAACAAGTCCGTCGGCACTGCTGTCACTGCTGATTCCCCGCTCCCGCAGATGTTTGTTTATAGGCAACGCCTTTCATTAGTGGCCAACTTGATGGCTGGATGGCAGGATGGCAGGAAGGCCCACCAGCCAGTATTATGTCATTTGTAGCCAGCGGCATGACAGCACCGAAATTTAATTCAATGAAGACCGTCTGTGAGCTCAAAGGCCAGTGCTAGTTCCCAGGAAAATTTGGTTTCAGCCCAGATACAGAGGGAACACAGCGGAGTACTGATATCCTTGAACTAGGCTTTCTCTTCAAAGCATTTCATGTGATGTAAGCTTTAAATTAGAATTTTAGTTAACTATATGATGGTTAGTAATACTTTTCAGTGTGGGCATGACTTTAGCTTCTTCCTCATGGCAATTTAAACGATATCATATAGAGCTGAAAAAATGGATCTCATAACTGCCATCGTATTGTTTCGACTTCAATGAGCCGTAGACTTCCCGCCCGATGAACTGCACACAAATATCCGTTGCCGCTTCGGTTTTTCCCTTGAATAAAAACCTTGACAAACTGCCCTGCTATCCGCATTCATCCGGTTTGTCCATTCCGTCCAATCATTTATCTGTCTCTGCGATGCTTTTCCTCGGTGCAGGCAATTTAGCGTAAAAAAAGATTGCTTTCATGCACTTTTTCTATGATTTTTTCTTTTTCTGATGTCATTCTCCGATTTAAGTGCATCTAAGTTGGCAAAAAAATCAATATATATAAAGGAGGCTGTAATTAAATCATTATTTTCAAATGGGGTTAGAGACATAAATTTTTTTTGATTATATGTAAGAGGATTTTCATGCTTGCACTTTAAAATATTTAAAAATAAATCAGGTTCATTTGTGCTTTATAATTACAAGGCTTTATTGGAAAGACTTATAATATTTGTATTTCGTAGCAATTTAATAGGAAAAACTAAATTTTACTTAAGTGTAACTATTTAAAAAAAACTCCATATGTAATGGAAAACCTCAATGCAATTTATTTAGAACTGCGTCAAATTAAATACGTTATTATTATTAAAATATATATGTTTCCATTCATTTAGAAATGTGTCAAATATATATATATTTATATATTATTATATATACTTTTTAAGAACTATTTGTAATACTTTAATAATTTCAATCTAATATATTTACCTTTAGAAAAGAGCATCAACTGGTTGCCGTGTTAAGAACTAAACCACTTCCCCCAGCCTCATCCCTCTACGATTTCAGCCTGCCGTTTAATTGATTTCGATTGTTGCTTGTCCGTGGATCGCATCGCAAACTCTCATTTCCATGCAACGTGGTTTTTGTATATTTTTTGGATTTTTTTGCAGCGTCCAGCTGACAAAAACTCATAACTGTCATTGTTATGGCCGCCGACGAGGTCGCTTTGTGTGCCAATACTTTGGCTCAAATGAGGCGTAGGCCTCGGCCCGCCTGATGAAGCCCCCACAAATGTATCCCGTGAAAATGCAATGAGACAAAAAAATGGGAAAACTTTTCCCTGCGGGTCCACGAGTATCTGCCGTTTGTCGGAAGGCCCATTTATCAGTCTGTGAGAAGTCGTTGAACGAAACTGTTTTGCTGCTGAATGCAATTTAGCGTGAAATAATAGTTCTTCTTTCACTTTTTTCTATGCAATACTTTGCCGGCCAACTTTATGACTGAAAGGGAGTGAGGTCTTATATTTATGGCCGGATAATTGCGACTGAAACTAACTTCTTAATCTGGTAAATCTTTTAGCAGTTTAAGGAAGGTTTATTTAAAGTTTTATTTACAAAATGTTGAAATTTTTATTCGTCTGATATTAATCCTAATAATATAAAAAAAACGCAGCTATTATTTTGCCTCCAGCTGCGTAAAGACTAATGCTTATTACCCGATAATTGCGGCTGAAAAATACTTTTCAATCCGGAAAATCCCTCCCCGTCGTTGGAATGAGTCCAAGGGTAAGCCATCAGCTCACGGAATCCATCACAATGAAATCAGCCTAAGTAAAGGAAAGTGTTTTCCCCGGCTGCTACACAAAATAAGAAAAAAACGCAACAATAAGACCAAAAGCATACACACACACACAGAACACTCACCGAAATTGGCCCGACTAATAACATTATTGAGTAGAAATGGCTAAGAAAAAAGAAGGGACCAAAGGCAGAAGTGGTCCACAGCTCGAAGGCATTAGAAACCAATTTACTGGGAAAGGAGAGGAAGAAAAATATAATCAAAATCAATTGTATAGCCTTGCTTGCCTGTGGAAAATAAGGCGAAACCATCGAAAGCTAAACTTTGCGGCTTAGCAACGTTTTCGTTTCATTCTCTTATCGTTGGCTTTAATACGATTTTAATTAGAAATGAAAACTTTGTTTGCCCCCCATTTGCCTCTGGAAATCAGTGCTTAATTGGAAGCACTTTTAATGCTTGACTTGACCGGCAAACGAAAAACCGGCCACAAAGGTTGCCCCCAGTGACCTCTCGGTCCGCCCCTTGATTTTCCCATTTTCCCATTGAAGAAGCATCTGTCAAATTAAAGTGCATTTAAATAGCCCAAAGGGCTGGCAGGACATTAACAGCCTCGAATAGCCGCATCAGGAATCGGCTTTCGGCCAAGTCCCTGCTCCTGTCAGGGCCAATGATGATGAGGGTTAAACCCTTTATCGACATAAAATTATAAAGCCCAGCAAGGCTGGCCAAAAAAAATGGGAATAAATTGCTCTACATAACAAACAAGGACAGCAAACACATGTAATTTATTTATATGCTACATACACGCGCGGGCTTATATGTGAATATGTATATTTATTTGTATATATTTTTTACAAATTTGTAAAATGGCCAGCAATGCAATTTCATCGTTGCCTCTTTATGATTGCCAGGCGCCAGCGACATGTGCGGTTTATGAATGTCAGCCAGCGCGATCATCCCCACCCCGGCGGTATATAAAACTGCATACAAGCCAATATATGCACCGACTTTTCAACAGCCAAAGAAAATAAACACAGACCAACTGCAATTTTATGCAATTTTACTCTTCAAGTTGATGCATATTCGTCCTTTTTGCGCGCCTGTCCCTTCGTGTGCATTTGGAGTTTCATTTAAAAGTTTTTTCCCCGAGATGATGAGATAAATCTTGTTGATGTTTTCCTCTGTGGGCTGAACTTTAAATCAATATTTGCTGCGTAAACGGATGATTTTATTAATTAACTTGGCGCTGATGCCAGTAAATATATCACTGAGTCGCTTAAGTCTTCCTTGTTTGGGCCCCAGAAGCGATTCAAGCATTGTTCACCTGCCAATGGCCAGAGCCCAGCTTATCGCATGCATCATGCAAATGAGCTAAGCGCCTTGTGCTATTATAATGCCATCCATAAACATATTGAGGCTCGGAGAAAGCGCTCTGATACCTCCTGACATTTACACTGAAAAAGACAGTGGTACGTTATGGGAATTACCCAGGAAAATTATGCATCAAAGTACCTAAGCTGACATTACACAAATTACTAATCCCATAAATAGTGGAGAAAGTAGAGGAAGACTAGTACTTAAACCATATAAAACGTGTTTATTTTCCCAAGTATATCCGCTAAATTTTGTTCAGTTTCTGCAGCCTGTCATAATGTGGTCATCTTGGTCCTTCGGCCCTTGGGCTGCCCAAATTAGCTGTCTAATTAAGCCAGTCAGGTTCCCTTGATGGCAAATGTATTAAACCACCGCAGTTTGCTTGCCAAACAGTGGGTCCTTAAATCATTTTCCCCTCCCCCTCAGACTGCACTCAAATGACTTCACATTGCTCTTTCACTCAGCACATTAACTACTCAATTTAACTGCTCGAATGTTTCATAAAAAATGTGTCATTCCCCCGCCATCTTTATGATTGATGTCATTCGGCCGGGAATTGATGTCATGTGACTGCAAATTATCTCCGCTTGATTGGTTGACCTTTTCTCCATTACTTTCCCATTGACAACACAGAAAAAAGGAAAATCAAAGTGCTGGCCAGACTTAAATTTAATGGGACTGTGTTAAAGCTTTCACTGCTCCCACATTGAAATAATGACTTCAATTACGGGGCAGACACTCAATTATAAATCCATTCATTCGCAATAGTGTCAATATAATTTACAGCTTTGCCCTGGCTCCTGCATAAATAATTCCATTAATGAGTCGACATAAATAACGTGCTTAATACAGTTTTGTGATGGCATTAACTAAGAAAATAAATAAAAATTAAATGCGAAACCAGTTAACTACTTTTGTTTTTTTAATTTAAAGGCTTAGAATTCTACATAAGTATTTAAATTAAATTCAGACCCTAAATTTACTGCTTACTTATTTGATCAGATCTTAATCGAATTATTGTGAGTAAAACTTGAGCATTCAAGCAACTAAATAGTCCTAGTCATTACTAAATTGCTATTAAGTGCCTAAGTTGCAAGCAATTCCCATGCTGAATAATAAATGAAATAAAATTACAATCAATAATCCTTTATTACGCTCACCAGCCACCATTCGCACCTGTTTCGATGCAGTTTGCAATTGCAAATTGCCAGTTCGTATAAATTATTTATAAAATTAACGCTGCCTATTTAAAATGCAATTTAATTCTTCGCAAGGACAATGACAGAGCCCAGGACACGCACCTCCCAACACACACACACACACACAGTGTCGCACAAAGGCAGCGCTGTAGAAACAAGGGAAAAAGGTAGAAAGGACTCAAAGAACAGGACCAAATTATACGGCATCCAAGGTCCGAACTGGTGCCCGGCGAAACATTGCAACGAGATTCGCATTGCAATTGAATTAATTAATTTTTAAATGCTTCCCTCGGTTTGCACACTTTTCCCTGTCTCTTGCATGCAAATTTATTGGTTTTTTGCCCGACTGGATGTGCCGCACAAATTGAATAAAAATACAACACAAGAGGTAGTGAATAAGGAAAAGAATTGCCATTTTCCCCGTTCCACATGCATTAACGAGGTGGCCGCAAGTTGAACGTCCAAGCAGTATATTAAAGCCAAATTTGACATCATTGCATCTGAGTCCAGGCAATTGGCTTTAAGTCATAACAATTAACCTAAAATCGATCAAGGTAAATCACCAGACTGACAGTAGCCATCGTCATTTAAGCGGAAATTATGTTGTCCTTCGGTCTTCTCTTTCATCTTTCTAAGGACTTTCTAGCTATCCTTCAATCTCCGTGGCCTTTGACTTATTTATGATGCAGAGAAACAGCTTAACCTGAATCTCTGCAGTGGCTTGACCCCGAGAAATTTAATCAACAATCTTGCCAATATGCGGACTACTTGGATTTCAAATTCGAAATGTGTCAATAAAGATTTTAATACTCATGTTCAGCCCTTAAAGAGAGAGTAAGAAAGCCAATGGTTATCAAAAATACATGAATTTTCTTTAATGACGTCGAAGATGACTTTGACATGATGGAAAAAATTACCATATTTAATATTCTGTCATGTGTCAGAAATACGTGACACCATAAATGCAAAATAAATTGAATTTTAAAATAGAGTCGAACTTAAATTGAGTTCACCAATCCAGCAGGACAATATAGTTGGCCGACAGGAATTAATTAAATAAATAAGGTCGAACAAGGGCTTCGCTTTCAGCTGCTTTGGGAGCAGTTCGAGCCGCTGTCAAAAACTGCAAGTGCACTGCAGATAAACGAAGCTAATTAGCAAAAATGTGAAACTTTCCCCCAGCGTTCGCAGGCTACATAAACCAAAGTTTGGGCCACGTTCCAGTGCAAACTTGGCCAAGGCTTCCTAGCCTCCAAGCTACGAATATTAGGCAAAGATTCCTGCCCTGGAAAAGGCTCCTCCCCTTTACAATCATAATCACCAACGACGTCGCGACGGCGCTTGTTAATTTCTGTTGGCAACTTGCGGAAAGTTTTTCGGGCTAGAAGGGAGATTATCTAAACGATGTTAATAAAATGTTTAATAAAGCTACCGGGACATGACCTTATCACGCATGGCCAGGCACTTGGGCCGCTAAGGTTGACAAATACTTGCAGGTACTCGCACTAATATTTACCTGAGGATCCAAACTCCTTGGCTTGTCATTCGAAACAGGCTATTTGGATTTTTACCCTGCGCTAATTATTGCCAAAACTTCGGCTCTGGCAGGGAAAAGCTCATTAAAATCATCCAGGACTTGCATTAAGCGGACCTGCATCAACTTTTTTTGTCTTTGCCCTCGCGTTCTCTTGGCCAACTTTTTCTGCCAAACTTTCGCACACCTTCTGACGTGGCGGGGATACCACGACAGCTCAAGGATAAGGGAACAAAAAACCTGGACGACAACAAGACAAAAAAGGAGGACATTTTCACATGACTAAGGCCGGGGAAGATGCAAGTAGCAGCTGTGCAAGTTTCTGTTCCGAAGGGCAAAAAGTTTCGAACGCAGTTTGATGTCTTTCCCAGCTGCGTTGCCACCTTGGATATTTTCCGGCCAGAATTGGCAACAAAGTGCAGGAAGTTCTGCCAATTTCAGAGAGCAGAGTCTGCTGTGAAACAGGAAATTTATTTTGTTTTTATTTCTTAACCAATAGAAAATATTTTTAAATATTCAATTCCAAGTTTAACAATTCATCTTTGTAGAATACCTATTTAAGATTATTTTAACCTTACTCTTGATTTCCCAGCACTGTTCTCCTGGCATCTGGGGCCTGATTCCCTCACAGATGCCAACGTACATTTTTGTGGCAGCTCCTCGGGCTGCCAAATTCTCAAGGCAGTTGTAAAATTATGCTAATTTCCACAGTGGCGGCAGCAGTCAAAAGAGTTTGAATTTTATAACAACAAAATAATAAAAATTTCATGGCTTCATTACGATTCAATTACGTACACCTCCGACCCCCCAAAAAACCGAAATTATGCAACCTCTGTTGAGCAGGTATTTATTTATATTTTTTGTCTTCACTGACACTCTCCAGTTTCCTTGAATGTCTTTGGCTTTTAGCGCGTAAGATGTGGAACGTGTCCTTCGGACGTGACAGTGCGGTTGGTCAGTGTAAGAGCAACTAGACTAGAGTGCATCTAAGCCTTAAAGATGTCAATAAGCCAATGGATTTTGTGGTTGAAAACTTTTGTTTTTTCCTGGATAGCGAATAGAACTTAAAGTCTAGCTTAGAATCTCTATTTCTCCATTTCCTGACTGATCCTTAACATCTCTTCATACTTTGGCACTTCGTTGTAATATCGACTGCATAATCACAAAATTCCGAAGCAACAACAAAGCTGCCTCACACAGCTGCTCGGGGGCCAAAAGCATTTTTGTCGGTTTTTTCTCTTTTCCTGTTGCCAAGGAAAATTGCTTGTTGCAAGGGCTTTTTGCATTTTCATTAATTTATTGGGAAAACTCATCGCCTGCTGCCAGTTCGTCCTTCTGAGTTTCGTTCAACACCCAAAGTTCGGCGAGCAATACAATCAGGCGATTGCCCGACGCCAAGGAAATGTGTTTCCTTCTAGCCATTAGCATTAATATTTCAATGCCTTCGGGGAATGTCCTTCGACCCTCAGCCGTCTCCTTGCCACCCTCTCAGATCTGAAGCTGAGCACAACAATTTTTGAGCTATGTGATGGCGTTTTTGGGTAGCGTAACAAGCTGAATTTCTGTACTTGTCAGCTGCTGCCAGATTTACGTGTTGTTATGGTGCCAGCAGCACCCAGGAGTGGCACAAAAAATCTACTACAGCCTCACTACAAAAAAAGATTTACTTGTGGGCAAAAATAGAACAGAAAAGTTATTATAGAAAGATCTTAGAGCTTAAACCAGACAAGATCGATTAAAGACACCACCATCTCTCCTAAAGTTAATTCAAGTTGAGAAATACGTTGTAGATCTTGAATTGTATCACAGTGACACTATCAATTATAATCTGTACAATATCCGAAATTTGTGTCGTTTCTACGTAATTCCTTACTATATAAATCCTTTGATATATTATTTTAAAGTCATCACTTTCTAATTTGAGTAATTTTTGGCAAGTGTGCCAATGTCACCACCCTTCTCGGCTGCACACATACACCATACTTTTCGCCTGGACTTGTTTCATAAACAAGTTCAGTTTGGTTTGGTTTTCATTTTCCCCCCTTTTGTTGGCCTGCGCCGCTCTTCAGGGCACCCATTGAAGCTGGCTCGGGGCTAGGGGGTCAACTGGGGCTGGGCTATAAATTTACATGCATAGTTATAGTTCTTTCCCCGGCCAGAGGCGGCAGTGGCACAGCTGATGAGAATTGCCAAGCTGCCTGTAAGGCTTCAAATGCAACTAACTCCCGCATAGAGATGATGACGTTGTTTTCCCGCTGCCCCTGAGTATGTACAAAAGTTTCACTGAATTTATTGTGAGTGCTGTAGCTACGCTGCTGCATAAATTATTGTTATTAATTTATAAAACTATGTTGCCAGCTCTCAGTACAATTGAAATATGTTCGCACTTTCCACTACAGCTTGTCCCGCTGTTTCTGGCATTTTGCACACTTCCTTAATATATATATTCCCGGTCTGCTTTAACCTAAGCACTTTATGACAAGCATTTGTCATTTGGTCAAAGGGAAAAAGGTTCAGTGGAGCTCATTTCCGTTTCCGTTATGCTGCGTCTCTTAATTGACATTCTATCTCCATTAGGCCAACACTATATAGTTCGTCACTCGGAATAAACATAGCATACACTGCGTATACGCAATATGTGTGTTAGCTTAAACACAAATTTTAAAGCGAAATATAAAACCAATATCTGAGAAACTGAGTGTTTTCATGGACTTAATGCAGCTTAAGCTAAGCCCACTCCAGTATTCCCCAAATGCTTTTCTTTAAACTTGTATTAAATTCACATCAAACTCAGCTCAGCTTAAGTAATCCATTCGTATAATAAATAAAACTTTTATTATGCAATGTTCGGTCTAAATAGGAAGATGATTCAGTTCTAAATGTATTATATATAACAATACAATTATATGCAATAGCTGAACTCACAGCAAACACGGCGTATACTTAACGTAACCACTTTATCTAGTAAGCGGAGTGATCAAGATACCGCTCACCTCAAGAAGTTTTCCTGATTAATTGAAAGCCAAGCGATAAGCCTTAAGCGCGCTGCAGCCAACAATCTGGGCAAAGTGCAACCTCGTGCCGGAGTCGGTGGATGGGCCGCTCGTGTTTACAGATTTTAATCTAAAGTGCGAACTCATTTTCCATTTTACACTCGAGCACACACAGTCGCAGGGATATAGCATGTAAAATGCAGCTAGCTGACTTGTAAAAGCGATGACTGCAGTGCGTGACATTAACTTGGCCCCTGAAATGTTGTCTAGACCTAGGGAACGGCAAGAGCTCTTGCTATCTGCAAATTTGCATAATAATACTGGCAGTGAGAGATTGGAGTGCTGCTGGCTGGCGTTTCCACCAATCAATTAAAAATTAATTACTTTGCTACAGGCCACAGCAGAGGCAAAGAGCGATTTCCTCATTTCCGGTTTAAGAATTACCCCCTTTTTCTTGTTCGTTGGCCAAAAGAGACTGAATAGACTACTTTTTCCATTACAAAATGCCATCAATTGCCATATTGAGTCTTGGTACAAGTCGAACTTTTAATAGAGAAATTATTTCTAAGCTTTTACATCAATTTCCTGTGATTTTCCTTCAAATAAATCAACTGCATTTGCCTAACCATCTCAGGCGTTGGCAACAGGAAATTAAATATGAAATGAATCAAGTAAGACCATCATGATATTTACCTGGAATTTAATGCTGCAAGTCAAAGCTGAATTGAAAATCTTTTTTTAACCAATAAATACATTTATTAACCAGTGCAGTTTTTTCTGCCAAATTTTAAATCAAAGTTATGGCATACCCGTTTTTTCTCCATCACCTTTAAGTGCCCCGCAGCAGACATGAAAATTAATCTTTAACTGGCTGCATTTTTGCACAACTATTTGCTGCTTTTCATTAGCCCCTCTGCTGGGGGGAGGGGGGGGAAAGAACGCCAACTGCAAACAAATGGGTAACATAATTAACAGCGGAAATGAAAGAGAAATAACAAAAACTGTGGCAAATTAAAAATTGAAGTGTGCCGGCGCAAGGAGCCCCCAACTGGAGCCGACCGTAAAAAGAGGCGCCCCCGAGCTGCACACGGCATATAAAATTCCCTCACAATGTTGCACCGACTCACACACACACACACACACTAGCACACACTGGGCAAATAATAATTTGCATGTTAAGCTGCGCCGAAAATAAAGTGCAAAAGAATTTGCAGTTCGCATAAAATAGTCATAAACGGAATTCGCTCAGCCTTCCCATGCCGCCGCTGTAAAATGGAGGAGGCTACAAAGTAGCGCATCTGTAATTTCATTTTCTATTTACATACAAACACACATGCGCCACACATGTACATGTATATACACATATATATATATATATATATAAATTAATGTGTATAAAAATACACACACAGTTGCAGGCGAAGGCACACGCATGCACAAATTAAAAATGCATTAAAGCCAAATTGCAGTACAGCCCATTCGCATATGACACACGAACAGTGCTTGCCGGTAATGTAAGGCTGCTGATCCCAAAATATCAAATTTAGAGATTTATTTGACTTTTNTTATTTGACTTTTCTTAGACAAGCTCTGTATTTTATTTTTATATAAATAAAAAATATAAGTATATATTTTATAATTATTAATTTAGTTACGACAATATTTTTTGGATTAATAAATTTATTTTTTAACAAATATTTTATTTTAAAATCTATAAATTTAAATTTTGATTACAAAATCGTTGCATAATTTTATTTAAGCATTAAACCGCAAAATAGATCAAAGCAAAACAATATATTTAACGAAATATAGGTGTCGGAAATATTGTTTATTAAATGCGGTGTTTTCGAAAGATTAATGTAATTCGGAATATTTTATATATGTTATATATTTTCTTAATTAAGCGAAGAAGAATAATTTGAATAAATATTGTACTAATAATTTTCCGCGAGCACTGGGTTCTTGAGTTTATAAGCTTGTTTCATAATTCATTTTAGTACTTATATTTATACCCTATCCTTTAAATGGCACTAGAATATAATTAAAGTATTTATGTTTAACCCCCTATACAGGTCTTAAATATAGTTATCAATTATAGTCGATCAATTAGAATCGAAGTACCCTTATAAAATTTGAAGGTATACTATATCAATTAAACTTAACAGATCTTTATTTTATAAAATAATATCAATAATATTAATTAAATTACAATTACAATTGAAGGTTCAAAAGTATAAAATCTATTTTATCCTTTATTTTATCACGAAGATTTCTCCGAAAAAGTTATTTATATATCAAGAGTTCTGTGTGATTAAGGCTCAACTTTTTCTATAGAAATATTTTAAACAAACTAACTGATAAAATATTAAAGATATATATATATAAGTGATAAACAGACTCCGAATGCCAATTGGATTTTAGTTCTGTGACGCACTGTTTTCATACATATTTCCCTGTAAAATGTCACTAAGCTGCCATCCCCAAAAAAGTTTTTACAACTCTCTTGGTGTATGCGAATATAAGACATGTACACAGTCTAGGCCGTGTATCTTAAGGGTGGAGAGGCAGGCATTAACCAAAGCATCATCTGGGGTACGAGGGCCTGAAACTTAAAATGACTATGCATTTTAGTCACTAATATTATTGTAAGAATTTCATTGAGATTCAGTCGATTGATTCTTTATTTATTGAAGTTTAGTTACAGAATTGACAAAACCGCTTAGGGCAGGTCTCACGGCAGCAGCAATTAATACCGCACTTCTTATTCAGAGCCTCGCAATTTGGTTTGTTAAAATTCAGTGCTAACAAACCTGAGTAAGAGAGGGTTGGGCTAAATACAGAAAACAGTTGCTTTCAAAAATTAATTTACTCACGTGCGAGGCCTTGTTGAAGTCTGCAATTATTTTCGCTTTGGAGACTGCAGCCGGACATCTTCCTATAGCTGAAGGCCACGTTCTTCCCGCAGTGGGTGTCCAGTATGCATCGCCCCTTTATGGTGTTATCGCAAGGTCCCGGTTCACCATTTAATGCGCCAAAGGTGCAATGGGGTCCACAGCAATCATTGTCTCTGGGCGGCAGCTTGGGTTCCTTAACGTTTGAGAAGGTGCAGCCATTCAAGCCCGTAAAGGGTACGCAGGATTTCACAGAAACTGGTTGTTGGCAAGCCGGAACTGAGACCAACAGACAGGCGAGGAGCTGAGATATCAGCAGGATCCGTGTGGCGGCCATGTTGCTTGCAGAGCACTCAGACGATCCCAGCCAAACGGCCTGCTTTTATACTCTGCCCTGGCCCCTTGTGTCCCGTGAGTGTACACAACTGTTGGAAAGAACTGTGTCAACAAAAATTAAAAATAACCTTCTCGCAAGGTGGGGAATACTATAAAAAGGGCTCGGTTTTCCATCACTCCATCTGAGAAGTCTCCGACATGGCTGCCAAGATCCTGTTGCCTCTGCTGCTCGTTTTTGTTGCCGTCGAGTTGGGCTCCCAGTGCCAATGCAGCAGCAACAACCTCTGCCCCGCAATCGAGAACACTAGTCCTTGTTGTGTGGGCAAGGATATCAGATACCAGTGCATCTGCGACTTCACCTGCTCGGAGTGGGACAAGCCCTGCAACTGGGTGCTCACCTGCCCGGAGGAGATCGCCAACATCAACGACTTTCGACGCGCTAAGAACAAGCTACGTGCGTATAGCCTAAATAGCCAAGAAACTGATCTCATATTGACCGTAAAAACATATATTTTCTTAAAGTTGTTTTCAGACTGCCCAATCGCAGCCATCAGGAGTGTCTGCAGATCAATATTAATACGCATAAGCATCCAAATTGTTGCGACAAGTTCTGTGCTGCTAATGTTAAAGATGTTTGCTCCTAAATAAATGCATATATGATGATTATAGATGTAAATGTTTTATTATTAAGTGGGGCAATAGGGGGAAAATTAGGGAAAATGTCACCAGAAGTACAGTAGATTTCACTCGAAATATTTGTTCGCTATCTTTATTTAAATATGAATATATATATTAAACTTTAATTCTTAATTAATTTAATGTTTAATTATAAAGTTTTATAATAGTTTTATAGTATAGGAAAATTAGTCAGATGTACATTATACTTTCAGTAGATTTTATTAATAATTCCATTTAAACTTAGTAATAATGACTGTTTTAGTACATGATAGCTGTTTAGTATTATTAGGTTTTGCCTTTTAAACTTTATTTAAGTTCATTTGATGTGAACCTATAGTTAAGTGTACTGTGGTAAACAAATAACAAATTTAGCAGTTTATAAACCTTCATAATTTTCTTTCAATTAACTAGAGTAAGAATAAAATTAATAAATTATATTAAACAGTATAAATAAATAATTTAAATATGCTTACACCTAAGGATAAAAAAGATATTTATAACTCTTGCCTTATTGCTGTGTTCAGGTATTAATATGAGTAAAAATATTGCTGTGTTCAGGTATTAATATGAGTAAAAATGTTATTTATATTTTGTAGCAAAAGCCCAAAAACAAATATAAAAAAAAACAACCTGATGCTACTTCAACCATTTTACTCTGCTCTGACTTTTATCAATTTACACGATTGGCTGTTGCATTATGGAATTATTATGCTATTTAAAGCTGTCAATGTTTAGATAAGATCAAAATTTTCCATCAATATTCGCGATCTTTGCACAGATGTTGCTGATGAACTCTGGCGAGAAATATCTGTTGCTTTGCTAAGTATGATGAACTTTAATATGTTTATTCCCATTATTTTTAACCTTAAACATAACTAAACATTTTGAAGCTATTGAATTATGATCCGATTTTATTTATAATAAATACTAATATACATTCGATTTAAACTTGAGATGTTTATAATTCATATTTACTTAACTGGAAGATCTACAAGTTTTCACTTTCTCCGTATCCCCATCTTTAAGACGGCTCTCGATTGCCTTGACATAGTTACTGATTAACCATTCTCATTTCCATATTCCGTATTCCGTATTCCGTATTCCGCATCTTTCGTCAATAACTCACGGGTGTCAAGCAGGCAAGCAAACACAAATTAATTTCTCCTGTCAACGGCTAGACAAAGCCTTCCGATGACTAGGCAATTCTGGGGCCATGAATTAGCCTTGCCACCGCCACCCCTCATGTCCTTGACAATGGTAGGATACGGGGAAAATTATCAGCTCATTTGTCAGTCGGCGCCGAGAGGTGGAAAATAAATTACGCGACACTTTGGCCACCAAGCCTTGTAAGTTGACAATTCTGTTTGGTTGAAGTGTGTTGTGTGTGTGTGTGTGTGGGTGTGTGGGGGAGAGGTGCTGTGTGTATGAGTGCCGCCAAAGTTGACAGCTGGGCGGTGGGTGGTGGGCGGTAAATAGCTTACATCCACCCAAAGTCACGCACTCCGGCAACAAGACGTGTTCTGTCTGTCTGTCGATGGGGTTTGTGCGCCTGTTTGTTTATTTGTTTATTCCGCGCGGCTTTTTGTTTGACAAATGCCATTTGTCAACTCATTATTAGCCTTCGCCTTGGTCCGCAGCAAGTGGCGCTAATTGAAAACGTGTTTCAATGCCAATCCCCTTGAAGTTTGGCTCCGCTTTATTTGTTAATTTATCCGCATTTCGCGTCTTTTTGGCTGTCACATCGCTGACCGATGGCAGAGTGCATGTCTGCATTGCCCAACCCCGGCAGTAGCACTAATTAAACCGCACTGCGCTCCTGTCAGCAGGCAGTCGAATCCTTTTTATGGGGTCATGTAAAAAAAAACAAAGAATCATACATGGTAGTGTTTCGAAATGATGCCTGGCATAGATGCTCTTAAAGTGTATCATCCTTAGGATTGTAATTGAAATACAAATATATATAATTAGATTTACATGAAAAATTTATGAGAATTAACAAGTTTCTGTACTAAATATATTATGTATATATTATATAGCTAGCAAAGTAAAAATTATTAACATATTTTAATAAAGTAAGCTTGTTTGTGATGATCATTTAAAATCAAAAATATATTTATAAGTGTTTTTATGCAACTATACTCCCAGAAAATAAAAACAATTTCTGTAAATAAAATAAAGTCACAATCTTACCTATCCCATATGCTAGAGTATATAAAAAAAAACAATTATCAGTTAAGCGACGTTTAATGAGATTCATTAAATGACTTTATTACATTTTTGCCTTCAACTCAGTTTGGCAGGAGGATTTTGGTTATTGCGGATGAGGTTTTATCCAATCTGAACATCCCCGAGAGAATATTGCCATGGAGGAGTGCAATCCCATTTAAAATGCATACTATAACCGGCTGACCCCGGGCAGGGAAGGCAAAGTTCAGGGGCCACTAAGCCGGGCCTTGAGCTACGTGCCGTTGTTCAGCTCGGTCGTAAAATCTGTGCACACATAAAACTTAAGCAAACACAGCTTGAGCTCCTTTATTTTCGTGTATGTGGCCCGATTCTTTTTGGTTATAAAACTTCCAGTCGAAATAAAAGGGTCAACATTGTGATATTATGTGGGATGGCTTCAGCAGTAGCGGCAGCAGGAACATTTCCGTTTCCGCCCTTGGCCAACCGAACTACAACTTACTTAGCGCACACACAAAGTGAAGTGTAACATGATATGTTGACATGTGTGTGCGTAATTCAATAGCAACTCGAGTGCTCGAAGTGCTCTGGTGCGTAAAGATGTTGAGTCCAAACACACACCGCAAACACACACATACAGCTCCGCTTCCGGCTCCGTCGACCATCTTTCAACTTCGCTCTTAGTGTCAGTCATGGTGGATTAAGCAATTGAAATTGGATTAGACGCAGACATCCCTCTAGCCTTCAATTTGCATGTGTGGGTAATTCCGCTATCTGCGTTAACCAACTGACATGTCACTGCGAAGGATTATGCACCCCTAACGCCCTTACCTCTTAAGTCGCCCTCCTGCAACCGCAACCTGCGATTGCATAAGGTAAATAGAAACGCCCTTGCAGTTCGGCAAATAAATTAACGCCACCTCTTAAGTTCAAATTCGATAAATTATGGCATTCGAGCGGGTGACTCGTACACAGAGATATTCCTTGATATCTGAACTCAAGGTTAAGGCAACTTAATAATCTCCAGAGAGTACAGTTACACAATGTAGGCATCACAAACCTCTGTAGATTTGTAACCTTAAATAAAGTCATATTTTTCCAACCAATTACATGACTTAAATATGTATTGTCGTATTTTTCCCTGTGCCACAACTGCAGCAACACTCGTCGATTTGTCTTCGTATGGGTAACAAGTGCAAGCAGCATAAATTCTGTTCAAGATGTTGCCACAGCGACCGCAGAAATAAAAGTAATGGAGTAAGTAAAAGTTGTGCTCTGTGATTTGGCCAAAGGTAGCTGAGGTAGCTCGAAAACACTGCCAAGTATCGTGAAAGCATTTAAAAAGTTGCCCAAACGAAAGCATTTAACTTTTTGACCAGGGTAAGACTGCCAGGAAAAGTTGCCGAAACTAAATTGTTCAAGGAGTTCGGGCCACGTATCGGCAGCCGCAGGAGAGCAAACATTAGGTTAGACAATAGATTGGTAATTGAAGTAACTGATCGGGCCAGACTGGAGTCCCATGGAGTCCATGATTGTATTTTTAGATGATATTTAAATGCGTGCAAAAATCGTGATAGTTCACTTATTTCAGAAGCCTTTTTAGAACAGTGAAATAAATACATATTTTAAAAGAAATTAAAATGTTACCAAGGTAAAATAATATATTACATTTTAACTAACTAACTAACTAGGTTTTTACAAAAATACAGATAATGTATAAAATTATATATATATTAAGGGACTTAGGATTGATTAGGATCTTCAAATTATTATTTTTAACAAAATATTCAAATATTATTTTTAACAAATAAATTAAATCAACAAAGTACGTTTCACATCTAAAAATGCTTTTTTATTTGTTTGTATAAACCACTATTAAAAATAATATATTAACTAATTAACTTTGTTATAAATGCAAAAGTATGCATCCTTTTATTAGCCCAAGACACATTTTTAGCGTTTAATAAATAAAGTATCTATGTTTAACTTGAAACTCTTTCGATGTTCTTACAAGAAAGCAGATTATGTATAATATTATATATAAATTAAGGAACTGTTTAGGTCTAATAAGGATCTTCAAATTGCAATTTCTTTGTTTTTAGATAGATCCGTTAATTTGGACAAATTAATTAATTGGACTAAAGTACGTCGAACAATTAAAAAAGCTTATTTTATTTGATGAAATCACAACAAATATAATATATTAACTAACCAACTTTGTTATAAATTGAAAAGCTCTGCTCGTTCAAGACACCTTTCTATCTCTTAATAAATAAAGTTTTTGTATAAAATACATTTCTAAAAGGCCTTCTCATATATTTTCACATATTTCGGTGAACCACCTTTAAAAGATCTTGAATAATAAACCCAAACCACAAGGAGCAATTTCGCACACACATTCGTCATCTCAACTTTGCCTACGCTTAGTTCAGGCCAAGTTTGGAGCTGTTCCCATGCAGCCTGCTAATTGGCGTAGAGACAAAAAGCTTACGGCTAACTTACACTTGAAACACACAGAATTTCATTAATTTAAGAGTCGACCGAGCGCCTGCACTTAATCCACACGAGAGAAGAGAGTGGGCCGGAGTGGGCCCGAAGGCCGGGCATATTTTATAAATGAATTAAAATTCTCTGCAAACATTTAAACTTGCCAAGCTGGCAGAAAAAGTCGGAGCGAAGCGAGGCTAAAATTTGGTAGAAATATAAAATTTAAGCCACTACTTAAAACTTCTGCCTTTGCATAGAAAGTTGGCCCGGCATCAAATTCGCAGTGACCTCAGAAATGTTTGGCCCTGGGCTGAGGTGTGTTTGTGAGTGAGCCCTAAATACTGCTGACCCCCGCATGCGAAGTTAGAGAACTCAATGAAAATATTAAATTGATTTCGCTAATTTGTAGTGTTAACTTTTTAGGCTCTGGCAAAGTCTTAATATTCGCATTTAAACGGCGATTTTATGTAGCCCCAAGCAGCGGCTAGGAGAATTTGCCAGACTTCTGGCTCGACACCCGCCCACGCTCATAAGCATATTTCACACAGAAAAGGGAGACAAACAAGGGCGAAAAATACCATTGCCAGACATTTGACAAGGCAGCTGAGTAAACAAAGATATCAGTTACCAAGGGACGTACTGGAAGCTGAGATAAACTAGGGGGTCATTTACAAGGCCCAGACCCGCCCACACACGCTTCAAGCAGATGAGTTCTCATTTGTATGGCATACTTTCAGGTGTCGCCCGGCTAATTAAAGCAAGGCGATGGCGGACTGCTGTTAACATGACAAGCGATTTGTTACTCTGCCATGGAACGTGAGATGGAATGGGGTTGTAAGCTGCTGGTCTGGCCGCAACAGGAGATGCATTCCCTAGAGAACCAGTGAACAATAAACACCAGACTGAAGCTTATTTTGTATGCTTATAAAAAAACAATCAATAGTAATGCAATTCCCTTTAATTTGTTTTAACTCTAATCAACGCAAAACGTGGAAGTTGTCTTAGTTCCACAGCAACCTAGTAGCAGCCTTCTGTTGGGGTTTCCAACATGTTTGACTAGAACACGTTGCGCCCAGAGCTCTCCTAAAATTTCCCTCTGTTACAAACACCTACAGAGCCGTGTTAAGCCAAACGAAGTCAGTCGAACCATTATTAACATAGCTGCCGAGTTGGTCCAGTACTTCAGTTCGTCGTGGATTCTGTAAGAGTGCGGTTCAGGGAGCGGATATAACAGCGCAAATCGGTTCGGTATAGAAGTTTGCTTGAAGGTTTTAAAATAAATAAACCAGAGATAAATTGAAGATCAGCAAATATTTTAAAATACAAATGAAAAATAATTAGCTACCATATAAAATAGTGTGAGTTTTATACACAAAGTGAGAGCTGAAGATCAATCAAAAATCAAGCTATTGAATACTAATCAGTTACCTCGAGGAATCAAGAAGACTGCATGGAAATACCACACCCAATTCCATTCAAGGCTGTTTGCATTTATTGAAGACACCGAAGGAAATATATCGAACACAGCTGTCAGCGCCCTAAGATTTCTTAACAAAAAATCAATAAGTATGAATTTAAATTGCCGAAAGTGTTCGTCGGGCGGCGGGCGAAAATAAGTGATATCGCATATGGTTCCAGGCGACTGGCTGCTGCTGCCCCAGTAAGTATGCAACGTTCGATTAACTTGTAATTTCAGCACCACACACACTCGTCAATGGGAACACATTTGGCCCGCTTAAAATTCATGCGATAAAAAATCGAAAACTGCCAGTTGGCAACGCAGCTCTACCCTTCGAAAATCATCTATAATTTATGCGTTCCCGTAACCGTTACTCCCGGTAATCACGATAATGTCGGGAGCCTCATTGGCTCCGACTGTCCCGGGCTATATCCCCTACAGTTTGTTTACTGTTTTCGGCTCTGTGTCCGGACTTTATTAACCCGTTTGCATTGGCCATTGCAGTTGGCTTAAACGTGTTCATTTCCGTGCTCGTACATCGGCTGCCATTTACTTATGCCTGTTAAACAATAATGCATTTTCGATTAATGAAACGGACGGAACTGCGTACGTAAACTCGCTTGTGGAGTCAGAGTTGGCCTGGAAATGCAGTTCTGCAGTAATGGAGAATCATTAATTGATGAAACACATCTGAGCGGATATATCCTGTAATTAAGTTTCGATCGAAAGGCACCATGGGGAGCATGCATGGGTTTAAGTTTCAGCGGCGATAATTATTTCGATTTTACCGGTACAGTTCTAAAAGGAAAAAGTAAAAAGAACTTCTGTTGTGAGAAAGAAAAATTATTGAATACAAATTTTTAAGTTAGGAAATATAGTTCATCAAAGCTAAAAATATTTTAATAACACTTTAAAACCAATTGTTTGACTGGAAATTCCATTTACAAGCACTTATATTTTTAAAATATATTGTAAAGCAAATATTTCTAAAGGTTATTGGTTAAATTTCAAATAATTTGCATTTAATTTAATCAATAAATTATGAGTCATATTATTTGAAAATATAAGAAATCCTAACTATTTCCTATGCATAAAAATAGATGATACGCTTTAAATTAAATATTAATGGCCTGTAACCCTTATCAAACACTCGGATTTTTTGTAAATAAAATAAATAGCAGCTTCTTTGCCTTACCACCATATAAGTCCCTACACTTTTATAACTTCAGCAAATGTGACCTATAGAATCGATCCTTTCCCAGCTGCATTTGCATAAACACAGCACCGAGGAAAAGCCAGGGAAAACCCCAGCGTCAATTTGTCAATTGTCTTGGCAGTGCAGTTGCCCACATTCTGCCGAAAAAGATTGATGATGATGCCAAAATGCTTTCAGACTTTGAGCCGATTTCCTAGATTTTTTTTCCCTGCTGCCATAAAAATGTGAAGAACAGATAAAAATCAGAGAGGGGAACAAGAGAAAGGAAAATTTGCATGGCTTAGGTTTATTGCGGTTGCCTGGTCGATGTGGTGATTGTAATAAATTGTCTGATAAAACAATTCAAAAGTCATTAAATAGGTTTCCTTGTCGCCGGCATTGCATTAATTTTGGGCTGGCCTTTAATGGCAACGGAGCTGGGATCTGGCATCTCTCACAACTTAGGGCTGACCCAAATGCATTTTTTATGGTCCAACATCGAAAGTCAAAGTAATTTAATTTCGGTTTCTCTCTCTTGCGCCAGTTTTATGACACACAGAGCCATGTCGTTGACAGTTTTCCTGTCGCTTTTTTATCTCATTTTTTCCGTTAGATGTTTTTTTTTACTTTTAAGCTGTTCCTAGTGAAAATCGGCGGCCAGGCAGAAAAGTTGACAGTCAAGCTGAAAAATGTGGCCAAGAGCCGGGGGGGGAAGGGAGTAGGAGTAAGGAAAAATCAAGTGAAAAGTGCTTTTTTAACTTTGCCTTCGTTAAAACCTTACAAATGGCGCTAAGTTAACAAGCCCAAGACAATGTCAATGTAATTTGAAAGGAACTTTTATTAGCGCACGATTCTGCGCTTCAGTCCGCAGACAAAAGCGTGAAAAATGCTAATTAAATCTAATGTAAATAATGCTTGTGCAGCGCAAAGAAAATGGTAGAAAAGTTAATTTTAATTTAAACACTTTGACGCTTCAGAGAGCCAAAGTGATAAAAGTGGTTTTGTGGAGGAAAATCGCGAACTGTAAGCATGGAATAAATGATGTGAATAAAATGTAACTAAACAAACAAGTACTTTGCTCAAATTGTTAATTGATAGACTCGGAATTACAGTAACTTATTTGCATAATGGAAAAGGTAAATACAAATAACTAAAATGCTAGTTTGGTTGGCAAAAAATAAAATTATTTGGCATACAAATAATCCGGTTTCATTCGTCAAGTGCTAAATAATCAAATGTGAGAAAATGTATTTAATCCATTGAATCGATAATCCTATTAAAATCACTCGTTACACACTTGAACTCCACAGTCCCACACATCCAGTTATAAAAACCATCAGTGCAAATCAAATGTTTTGCAAAAATAGATAAATGGTCATTGCGGAATTAAATGTAAAAAATCAGCTTTTCGTGCATTCCAATAAAGCGATAAATATGAAAAATCAATGACTTTTTTTCTCCCCAAAGTAAAAAGCATTGGCCAATAAATAACAAGATGCGGAACACAAAAACTACAACATAATTGATTTTAAATCCCATGGAAAACATTAAAAACAAACCGAAAGCAAAACTGCATAAAACAAAGCGAGCAAAGTGAAAGTAAACAAATGGCAAGCCGATCAAATCAAACGTTAATGGAAAAAGGGAGAAAAATACAATCAATTCAATTTATGGAAATTTAATAATTATCGTCATTCAGCAGTTTGTGTACATAGAAAAAATTATATATATAAAAATATATATATATATAATAATGTAATTTTACAAATTATTTTTAGTGCCAGTGACACTATGATCTTAAAGAGATTTTTCATGTTGAATAATATTGAAAATTACTGCCAAGTACAACGTAGTTAAATATATCTAAAGCTTTGGTTATTTATAGTGCAAGTACCACCCTAAAATTAATATATATTTACTGAGGACAAACTTCAATAACTTGGTCTAAATAATTTTAAAAAAATTCTAAATAGAGGGAAATTCTATTAACTCGATTTCACAAAACTCTTTGGTGGTTTCCTCTCCTAAACATGCTTAACCAAAATTTGTTGCCTGCTTGTTGTTGGCTGATTGTAGTTGTTTGTTTGCCCAGCGAGCTTGTTGCCACCGCTTGTTGACAACGGCGACAACGACAACGACATCAGTTTATTTTTATCAGTTTTATGCTAATAGATTCGAGGACACTTGCAGCAGCTGCTCCTTGTGGTAGGGAGAGCCAAGGACCAGGACCAGGACCAAAACCAACACTTATTTGGATCGTAGCCAAAGTTCAGATTGGCGTAAATATATGCAAACCATTCCCGAGTTAAACATTCAAGTATTCGCAATCAAGTTACAAATATTCCAAGTTATTGGCCAAAATGCTTAACAGGCAAACTCATGGCCGTACTCAAATTCCTTTAACTGCAATTCCTTGGCTTGACCAAGACTAAACACAGATTAAAATGGCTTGAAATGCACTTAGCCACAAACAGCATGCTGTCATAAGCAGCTGCATTCCCCTCTAATTACATTATTAATTATTAGACCAACAAGGATCGAGAGCCAAAGGACAAGCACTAGCAGCGGCTATTAAGAATTTTTGTGGTCAAGCGACAAGGAAATAAATTCTGTGAATATTACCCTTTGTAACAAGATATATTGCGGTTCTTGGGAACCAGGGGGCGGAGAGAAGCCTGAAAATTCCAGCAAAATTCTACTTCACTTAATATTCATTCCGTTGGAGCAAGGGCATCGAGATGTTTACAATCAATATAAGGGACTTCTTGGAATAACTTTATCGTGCCCAATATAATTGATTGATTTTTTTTTCTTGCGCATATCCTTCGCTTTATTTCTGTGCTCTTGAGCGGAAAAGTGTAGACAAGGGCATCGGTAATGGGCATTGAAACGAAATAAAATGTGTCAGCCATATTGATATTTTTTCGTTTTTCTCAATCTGTTGTAGCCGGAATACTTGGCATAAAAAGCAAGAAAGATATCGAACGAATCTGGGCGTTGTCAATATTAAAATTGAAAATATTTCATTTGCCAGCCTTTGCATAGACCTGGGCCTGCAGTCTGACGACATGATTGGAATTATAATAAGTTTCTGTCCGAAGAGCAACAAAAAAAATAGTAAAATGGCAAAGATTTATTCCATTCTATTCATTTTTTTTTGTCTATCGGACATGCTGGGCGTGGCCGACATAACTTGTAGTTAAGTGTGTACAAGTTTGGGCCGCACACCCGTATATCATAAGTTTTGTGTGTGTGCTCCGCCTTTGTTACACTCACTTGAGCATGGTAATATGTATTCTGCTTCCCCGAAATGTATGTAAATATATTTGCCGGCTACACATCCCCATCCGCCCGTATATGGCCCATGTCCCTCTGCCAATTCCTGCTGTTAGGGCCTTTTCGTTCTGGCACATTCATCTTTGCACATTTCCCCTACAATTCTTATTTCACAACTGTTGACTGGATTATGCAGATATCAGAAATATTCGTCCGTACATTCAAAATAAGAACAGAACTACAAGCAACTGCAGCATCTGTTTGCTTGGGAAACTATGTAATATTATCTCAGAAGTAGCCCCTAAAAAGTATTTCTTTTATGGAATTATCCCTTGATCCCCTCGCTTTGCAAAGCCGCAAAATTGACTAACTCAAAACGTTGAATTGTAATCTATTTATTTATAAGCTCGCAACACATATATATTTTATTTGAAACACTAAGCCTGTAAGTCCTTTTTTTGTCAAAATTGAAATGCAGATTGTACGCAAAAATGATTTATTATGCATGGCTTGTGTAATGAACAGATCGCACAGAACACAAGTACAAATGGCTTTGGCCAATAGAAACATATATGGTTGCCTTAATTGGCAATTTGGGAGTGACGCAATATTTGCGGCTAAATCTGAATTGGATACAATAAAAGAGAGCATTGGACAGGAAGGGTCATGGGTATTATGGCGTCAATGGGACTAGGTTTACTATCCCTCTGTCTGCGGAAGTTCTGAGAGCATCTGTTGAGTTTCAACTGACAAAAGCCAGCGCATTAACTTAATAGAAATCGGATATTCGCTGTGCTCATTTCCATATTGAGTTGGTCAGGTGCAAGGCAGCACTTCCTGTGTGTGGCATTCCTTTTAGCCATCACGCACAGCTCCTTCCGATTCATGCGTCTGCATATTTAATACGAAATGTAGATTTCATCCATACATGCTCTGCGTCGCGGCATCGTTATCTTTTGTGCGTGGTTAATCTCCATTAAGGCCAACTGCCGCCGCAGAAATGCCCGAAAGCTCCACCCAATGGAAGCAATCGCGAACGTGTTGCGTAAGGCGGAAACGAGTTTTCCAGGTGGATTTTCGTGTACATTATACGAATTTTTAATTCCTTTTCTCTCAGAAGATTACCTCTCGAATTTATCACAATTTATATATATATTTGAGGCGTTTTCTGGTCCTTAAGATTCACGCTTTTATTGATTTACTTAATTTCTTAAGTTCTTAAACTAAAATAATCGAAGTGCATAGTGTTAAATTATTAAAAACTCAATCGCTATCGAACTACCTTACCTAAATCCGCAGATGAGCCCTCGGTTCAACTATATAAACAAGCAATTCCCTCTCCCATTTGGCCACCCCCTAAAGGAATATTTATCCAACCTTGATCCCTTCCATACATACATCAATTGTGTGATTCTTTGTGCGTTCGCCCTTAACGCATCTGCAGTGATTTAATGACTACCATCGACCCTGGTGATGGGCACCGCCTCGCCCTCTTCCTGGTTACGCCCTTATTGATGATGCGCACATGTCTATGGGCTGATGAGTCGCAAGTGGCCCCAAAGGGATAATAACCCTAACCATAACCTAACTCACGCACACGCGGAATGGCGGACGCGCTGTGATTTAAGCTCCCGGCCTGCCCGGACCACGCGGCGTATGAGTAATGTGCTGCGATTGACCGCAACGTTGACTTGTTGACGCCGCGTAAGCCAGTGGGCCATAAAACGTCGCAGTTTTTCACAGATTTGATATTTGATTGGCTCCCTCTCTCTCTCCTACTCTCCTATGGTAACAAAAAAGCCAAAAGTCGACTGCATAAAGTGTAGAAATTGGAAAAGGCAGGAATGGAAAACGAAATGAATCTGAAACTGATCCGGCTTTCCGGCAATGGCCAGCGTAAGGGAAGTCCTGCGGTCATTGCTACTTATACACCAGAAAAAAAATATTACGAAAATATTACGAACCTTGGAACTGTAATAAAAATTAAATAATAATTCTGAATATGGAATTATTAGGAAATACAATTAATGTAAGGCAAATGACTATAAAGAACGTCTAAATAAACTAATAAGTATTTGAAAACTAAGCCACCAGAATTTGTTGTGTTCTCATAACATCTTACTCTCCAAGGCTTCCTCTTTAAATTGGTTCTAGAAATAAATGTTCATAAATTCCATCTATTAACTAGTTAAAGTAGTAAAAATAATACCCATTTTCTCTCCCTGTAGGTAACTTCTAATCCCCAACGTAATTGCCATTTGATTGGACGTGCTCGGCCATGAGGAAGGCTGCCTTGCCACCTGTCCGTTGCGTGCCCATGCATTAAGTAGGCAGAGGAACCGAGGCAGAGGTACCCACCCCNCCCCAACACACACACACCCACTCCCCCACACACATGACCGCGTCACGAGCGGCGAAACGAACGTGACACATGGCGATGTACTTTTATGCCAGCAAGATATCAGCCATCGCCTGCGGAACGCGCTGCAAGCAGACCGTGCTGCAAAAGTCGCGCGGCCAACGCGATCGGGACAAATGCCGCCATGGAGGGCACCATCATCAGCACCACCAACAGAGCCAGCACCACCGACGGCATCATCGACGGCGGTGCCAGCTCAGCAGCGGCAGCAGCTCCGACAGCGAGTCTGCGGATGACTGCTGCCTGGAAATGGGTGAAACGGGAGCAGCGTCTGTGGGAGCGACAGCTGGCGAAGTGGTATCCGGTGGCATCTTCTCGCTGGATCCGGGAAATCTCACGGCGGAGACAGCTCTTCTGGGCGGAATCCGCTACCGGCGGCGACATAGCGCCGAGCAGCTGAGTGCTTACGACTTGGAAATGGGGTTTCAGCAAATCGAGGTGAGTGGCATCTAATTTAAAAAAAAAGACTTTGATTTAATTCATTTCATAAGCGGAAGGCCGAATTAAGGGTTACTTTAAAATCCACAATTGAAATACATTCACATTATTAATATAAAACCCTTAAATACATTTTAAAACAAAGTAAAGTGTTTGCTAGCTGCTAAAAACCGCGAAATTGTTTCGTTACACTGCCAAACCTACACCACATATGTATTGGAAGCCCTGCCAGCAGTGAAATCGAAACAATATTGCTCTATTTTACATTGATTTGGAATTGTTTGTCTGGTTTCGCAGCTTGGCACCACAAAATCGAATGGAGCGACCAACGACGATGTCGTCCAGTATGATGTGCCCAAAAATCCGCATAAGCGCAGCCAATGTGATATTAATTTTGAGGTGAGCACTTTAGTAATTAAGAGCAACTGTTTTGCCCGAATGGCTATTTTATAATCATTTTCAGCTAAGTAAATTGGTTTGATGTTAGTTTCCACTTTGGTGTTTACTCTACCAAACGTGCAAATATCATAAAAATTAAACCATTATTTAACTGTTTGCATACGGCATTTGGTTATCTGTGTTTACAGAGTTCGGTTTTGGGCTCCGGTGGCATTATGTACATAAATGGTAGAATAGTTTCTGGGCCTTTGGACTCCCTCGTCGAAGCGCTTTTGCCCAAGAATGTCGTCGATTTAGATAAGGTAAGTTTGTACTTTAAGTTATATACTCACAAAGTTACATAAATAAAATAAGAGAAAGATGTTGAAGAAATAACTTGTGTCCAACATGAATTTCCTTATGTCTGCCTTTATAAATATTCAAAATATTCATATATATATATTAAATGCTGAATAAAAGTCTAGTTTAAATCAAAATAAATAGAGTTCGAATATTTTTGCAATTGAAATTAGTTTTTCGATTTGTTTTGCATTTTATCAAGGAAATAAAGTGAGTGTTAAATTGCATTTCATTTGCCATATTTTAGTTTGTGCCTAAAGCAATACGGGTAAAAGTATTTGCCAGAATAAATGCAAATGAAAATTTCAATATACAAGCCCATAGATATTTAGGTTTATCAATCATTCCACTTTTGTGCGTTAGTTCTCCTTAAATTAAAAACTATTCACAATATTCAAAATCAGAGAATATCAAAATATTATCAGTCGAACTTAAAGAGATATATTAAATAACTTGTTTAAGATTTAACTTCTTTAAGTTTGCACTTCCACTTAGACTTTGCGTATTTATATGCGAATCACCTATTGCATATGCCAAATGGAATACAAATCAGATCTTACTTAGTCCGCAGGACACTTAAAGACTTGAACACTTGCCAACTTGAGGTTGCTGGCACGAGCCAAAAGCCACAAACCAAAAGGCAGCCGACAACCGTCAGAGTCCGTCCTTTGGCCAGGACCAAGGAGAACCCAAGCCCAAGGGGCAAACAAAACAAGAGGGACCTAAAGCCAGGAACAAGGACAATCTGGTGTGTGTGTGTGTGTCTGTGTGTGTAAGAGGCCACAGGCAGCAAGTGCAAAAATAATTAATTCGTTGCAAACAAATCCAGAGATTAGCGCTAATTTGATAGGGCTGATGTGCGATGCCCTGGGAGGAAAAGGAAAAGCTGGGAAAGCCCAACACAAACAACAAAAAACTAAGCTAATTGCTGGCATCTTCCAACTAAGAGAGCTGTATCACTGCGGGAAATAAGTTTGAAATAAATAAACAAAGTAACTTTATACTTATTAAAAAGTATACAGAAATACATTTATTTAAAGTATTAATAATGAATAGTTATTAATAAGCTTGTTCTTGTGAAATATTTGTTGAATATCTTAAGGTTTCTTTGGAATCTTTGACTATGTTATTTATCTTTTTTGGCTCTTATTAATATAAAAGGAAAATTACAAAAGTCTAACAATTCTCAGACCAAAATTCAAAATTTTTGACAACTAGAAGGGATATATCATTGCGGTAAATTAGTTTAAAAATACTAATGAAATATTTATTAATAAGCTTGGTCTTGTAAAATATTTTATAAGTATATCAAACTTTCTTAAAAAAATTCTTGACTAGGCTATTTCTGTTTCTTGTCTCTTAATAATATAAAATGAAAAAAACTAAAGTCAAGCAATTCACTGACCAAAATACGCCATTTTAGGAATACAATACATGGAATTAAATACTACAAATATATTTAATATTCTCAGTGTCTTGGACTGGCATCTGGCAGCCCTGACATCCCACTTTATTATGCTGTGGGAATAACATTTGAGCTCTGCCACTAATCTAGTCTTATGTTTGTTTATTTAACTATTGCAGGAATTTGTATTCTCGTTTTTATTATCGTCACGCTTATTCCTGCGGCCCCACGAACTGCTGGGCAAACTATTGCATTCGGTACCTGATGGCGGTTGCTTGGAATCCTTGGTCGCCCTGCTGGCCGAGTGGACAATGAAGTTCCCCTACGACTATCGGGATGAGCGGATGATGAGCCATGTCAAACATATCGTTGCCAGGTGAGGAGAAAATTCCGGAAAATTGCCATGCCCATTGCTCCCTTCATTCCTCCCTTCGACTTAACTTAAATTGCACCCAATCAACTGTGGAACTCTTCAACTCTCGTCGCAGATGTTCCAATTCGCATTTGGAAGCCGTTGTCTCCCAAACACTGAGTGCCTTACTAAAACGTTTGACTGATTTAGAGAGACATGAGGCGGACCTACGAGCCTGCCAGACCAACGACAAGGTGAGTGAGTCGCTGGAGCACCTGGATCAGTGTTGCCCACTTGAGTTTTCCAAAAGGTTTTCCGTAGGGGCCTTGAAATAAAGCAGATTTAAAAATAAGTCTAATAAAACCATAGTTTCAAGTAATAAATATAATAAATTAGCGGCCACTAGATAATATTTTTTATTCAATATAAAGCAATGCAATTTAAATCTTCATCTGGCAAGTTTTATACAAAATAACTCAAAAATATACCCAAGTTATTTTGCGACTTAAAATTTACATATTTTAATATAAGTTTATTTTGTTTAATATTATAAAATATTTTATAGTATTATTTGAGTTTAAGGAAAGTGTTTGCCCTTTGGCTTCCCATATAGTCAAATTTGAAAAGAAAATATCCAAGTTGGCAACACTGACTGGGATGGATGCAATCTCCCTAATCTCCGGCTCCATCTCTTGTCTTGTTTTCCTCGATTTCCTCATTTTCCACTGGCCTTTTTTGGGGATTTCCCGTGTAGTCTGTAGTAGAGACTCCACTCAATTGTCCGACGGCCACGCAATACGCACAAATCGTCTGTCGGCTGGAGAAGAAGCTGGCAAAGCACATCGGCGGCGAGGAATTCCTTCAGTGCAGCAGCATGATTCTGCTCGACAAGCAGGTAAGCACTGAGAAAAATGGGCTCATAAATGCACTAGAATTTACAAAAAATATTCATTAAATTCCCCATAGTACAGGAGAATGTAAATAATATAAACTAATAGCTCAGGTTTTATAATGTTTCATCTCTTGCCTTAAATTGCTATAAGAATAGAGCAATTAGTTAAGAGGAAGCACTAAAGAGCAGCATTTAAATTCAAAAGTGTAAGCAAATTGTAGGTACATTTAATTAATTTAGATCCTTCACCAGATCCTGCTGCTCAAATGAACACCCCAAGAGCTAAATCTCACGCTTATCCAGCTAAATGAAATTATATTCTTCAAGTTAAATGCTAGCTCAATTGCAAATGTTTCCCTCTGCATAAGTCAACATTCGCCATAAGAACAATCTGCAGTTTTGCATAAATTACACGGAGCACTCTCTGACCCAAACAATCGCACACTGACACACTCGTACACTCGCACACTCGCAGACTCGCACACTCGCACACACATACACCCTGGCAGGCGCTCACAAGGACATGCAATTAAAATGACGACAAGCAGCTTCATTAACAATGCCCCCTTCTCTTGCCCCTGCCAAGCGTCTCATTTCAACAACAGCTCTCTGCCATTTTCCTCTTTTTAAATGCAGAAAAAATGGGACCAACCATCCACGTCGGGCGGACCGCCAGGAGCCCAGGATCCGAAGAAGACATGCAACCTGGAAACGTATCTGGATTGGTCGGCACGTCTCCGTCTGTTTGTCTGCAATGAGATACTGCAGGTGAGTGGACGAGCTCATAACCATTTTTGGGGGTCAGCAAGCACACTCCACTCCGGTGCACTCGGCTCCACTGCACTCCACTCCATTTCCATTGAGTGCGGGACAGGTTAAACGGACCTCACGAGTCCTTAGACCCAGTGGATTGAATTAAAATTCCCATGCATGTTGAATATGCAGGGAGAGCACGTCCAGCGATGTCCTGGCTGGCCCAACAGCAGCGGGGAAAAATATAGACAACCCTTCCGCTTAAGGGTTTATTGTTATAAGAAGCGGAAGTCAACAGAAAATATTTAAAGATTTCCTTGGAAGCCCAGAAACAAAGCTTTAAGTGCAAAGTAATTACTATGTTCTTCAGAATACATTTTCTCTTAACTGGAATCAATATTTTCAGAATTTATTTTGTATATAATTGGCATACTAGATAAATTGCATTTTCATAGTGTAAAGTGTGCTATTTTTCTGACCTCAACTATATGGCCGGCTCAGGCAGACACGCTCGCAAGATGGCATATAATTTATGCCGTTCGTAACTGTCTCATTGACAGTTTGCCAGTTGGCCGTGTAAGCGACTCGTTAAAACTTTGGCCAAGTCACGTGGGTCCAGCCAGGTCCGAGTGCCCGGCCGTGCTCCCCTCTACTACGTCTAACTAACTTCCGTAATCAAATAAATCTTTAATTTTCCGACTGCCTGTAACATCATTGTCTTCTTCTCTGCATATATTCAGAGCGGTGGCATCGAGGGACGCAGCCGAACTGTGGAGCTCTGGAGCGGCGTGGCCCAGTATTGCCTGCTTGTGGGGAATTACAATAGTGCCACGGCCATTTTGGAGTCTCTGGAATCCCCGGCGATTGCGAGGCTAAAAGTTACGGTGAGTTAGCTAACAGCTATCAGAAACTATGCCAAATAATGGCAATTAAATTTGCATAAAGCTGTAATTAATTACGACCCTAAACACACGGTTGATATATATGCCATTATAAATCAGGCACAAAAAAATATCCAATTTATTTTGGTTTAGTTTATCACAACAAAAACTAACTAGTTCAATGAAAAAATTATTACTGCGGAAAATTATATGTTGGATGTAAAGGGAGACACGCGGTTCGTATTTAAATATATTTTAATTAAATAGGAAAATTAATTAGAATAAAACAAGAGAACTATATTCAGTCTACTTTAAAATTAGATAATAAACAAATTCATTCATTAATGTTAAATTAACTATAAAAATAACCTTCAGCTTGGCTAAACGAATCAGATTTGAACATATTAATCCTGCGAAAATCACAGCCTTCCATTATATGCCAGAAAGTAAAAGTAAAACTGAATGCGCAGTTTCAACTTAAGACAAAGCAAATAATGACAGACATAAGAACGTGCCCCAACATTAATTTTGGCAAATAGATGCTGGAAATTAAATAGACAACAATTTTATAGGCAAATTACGTGGCGAAGCAGCGAAATGGGTTTGTTCATAATTCCCCCAGCAAACTGCGCAGTGAAACTTTAATTGGAGTTGAATAACACAGCGGAGGTCCCAGGCGTAACAGAGGCGAGGAAGGCCACTAAACAAAATGGAATATCATTTCGCACAGACATCAACTCCAATGACATTTTCACATAGAGCAAAGCAAACATTTCAAAGAGCAAATTTTGCATAAACTCGGAGAGATCTCGAAACTTAAGCTTAGCTGGGGTTATCGTAAGCAAAAGTACCAGTATCATCATTTGCTCAAAGAATACAACGCAAGGAGCAAGGATAATAAAATTGCTCCTTTTGCCACTGCGCATGTGTGTGTGTGATTGGGAGTGCAAGCTTATATGTGCAGTGTAATTGCACGCTGTAAAAAGTTAGAAAGCAGCGCCTTGAGGCCATTTTCATTCATGCTTAGAAAGTAAAAAATCTCATAGGGTAAGGTCACGGATTAAATACCCTAACAGAAATATTAAAAAATATTTTTTAAATATTTTTTATGATTACAGAACTTGCCAATAAATATAAATATAGGCTAGGAATGTATTCAAATTATTATCAGACAGATATTTATCTTAAATATAGAACTGCCTTTCCTGTTCTGCCTTAAATAGTTCGTGATGTCAGGAAAGTATGTATATATAAAAGTATATATTCAATTTATTATCAAATAGATATTTATTTTCTCTATATTTCTGCCTTAAATAGTTCCGTGATATCAGGAGAGTTATTAGAATTTTAATCAAATTTATTCTTACTAGCCAAAAAAATCCCAATTTAAATATCCCAATTTCTAAATAAATATAATTATTCACAGACAAGTATCTATAATTTATTGCCACAAACCTATTCAGCAATTGTTAATACCCCAAGAAAACATACTCCTTTCCTTCATGCCAAAAGAGCTTCTTGCTTAAGGAAACTAGGACTATCTCCCCCATGTTCCCTGCTCCGTTATCCTTTTTCCTTTGCTCTTCATTTGTGTGTGAATTCGAGGAAAATCTTTTCTTCGCCACGAGGCCGGACCCAATGCCTGGGATATTTGTACGTGTCAGCAGATATTTATGCAGCCTAATGCATTTCGGCGTAAAGGAGCTTAAAAGATTTAGGGCCATGTCCGAATTTGGTCTGTCGGCTTCCAGTTAAATATTGAAAGATGTAATGGAGAAGCTCTGGCAAATGGTATTTGTTCGGATAATAATTGAATAAAGATGTGCTTTTAGGCTATACATTTATTAAAGTAGTATACTCATTTTAATTAAAGCTTCTATCGGCTCTTAGCCATTTACAATTCTATTAAAAGCAAGTGAATAATTACTCAGTGCTGTAATGTGGCACGTTGTCATAACAACGAAAGTTTCCACCGAGATTTTGTTTACACAAAGGCTTCCCACTCGCGGGGAAAAAATTATATGAGGGGAGATGACCACGCCCAAGCAACCACATTTTCGCTGCAGTTGGCCCAATTCCATCAAGTTTAAATATTTACTTAGTTATTTGGCACACCGCCCGCACCTTTGGCCCCCTCGTCCCCCTTCTTGAACGCTCCCTCAATAGACCGCAGCGTGTTGCCGTGCATTCAGCAGCAAATGAAGCTAGTTTTCATTAAAAAACTTTTTAATTAGTTAATGGACTCCGCATTTTGCTCTGCTTTCGCCTTACTATTTTTCGGCTCCCGTTTAACACCAGACTTGGCTTTCTTTTTTGCCATTCATAATGAAAAAATCAAGTTAAAAGTTACTTAATGCTGCTCCCCGAAGCTACAAATGCCTTCGGCTTATATTTTATTCATCATAAAGTGGGATGTATCGTGAGAGTTTTCCCTTTTCCCAGGAAATTCTGATTAAAAAATGTGTATGTTTTATCACCAAGCAAAAAATTAAGCTGAATTAATCAGTACAAAGGGAAGCCGTGATAAAAAAGCTTTTAAATAAATAGGATAGGATGTGGATTATAGTTTACACGAAAGCCATAGAAATCCCATAAAATCATGACTTGTGATGATTTTAATATGGCAAGAGAGATGAGGATTCCCTATTATCAAAAGTTAACTTATATGGAATCCCCCGGCAATTAAATGTATAATTTAAACTTTCGCTTGCTGCTTTTTTAATTCTCACTCTGGTTGCACTTCGGTCGTTATAAATTGTGGAATGCTTTGTAAATATCAGTGGACAATGGGCGCTGAAAAGTATGCAGCGAGAAATGAAAAATGGAAGAGCGCAATCCCCTTGCCGAATAAAAATGGAAAGGAATTGCATAAATTTACAGAACTATGCATAGTTGTGGGGGCGACAGTGGGCGTGTCGCATGCATTGTGTATCAGAGAGGAGAGATATATATATGCATAAATATATTTCTATAGTTACTGCTGAAATGTTTATGAGTGTGCATGGGAATGATGGCAATAAATGTGACTGAGTGCGTCGCCCACAAAAAACTCGGAAAGTGGCTCACAAACAGCTTTAAATTATCCGCCAGAAAAAGAGGTGTACACAGCATCATTATGCATTTGCTTCCTTAACGAGGCACCGCCAACTCATGGTGTCCTTTCAACAAAGGAATGTTTTTCAATGTAAATCCCGAAAATAATAAATTTCAGAGATCCCTTAAGATGGCGTGCCCTTTTTCAGTGCGATTCCCACTCAGTTTAATGCTTGTAAAATCCCCCAAAAGCATCCCTGATGCCCTTAGAAATCCTAATTAATATGTTATCAGGCGAAGGCCAAATGTCGCCCATAAAATTCGATCTAAAGCTTTTCGGCGCAAATTACAAGCATAAAACTCACACAGACGGACGGAACAAACAAAACCATAAACTTTTACAACCGACAAAAAGGAAACAAAAAATAAGAATCAGAAACAAAAAACGCAAACAGACCCCCAGCACAAATGCCAGGAAGGGGCGGTATCCACCCAATCAAGATTACCACTACGAATGATGCTCATTTATGGATTTCGATTTGATTACAGTGGAGCAAATTGCAAGTGACGTGTCAACAATTGGACTGCATGCAGCGCCACGCCGAGGGCCATGGACATTTATGGCAGAAGCAGGCCATCGTCCTAAATGAGCAGCAGGACGGGCTCCATCTCAAGACTGATAAGCAGGCGGCCAAGGAGAAGTCCTGCCCAGGCGCCACAGCAGGAGGAGGCGCTGCCACAGCATCAATGACCATTGCAGTCCCCGAGTCGGATGAGAAGCCATCGACAAGTGGGCGAGTGATGGCTGGCACAACAGGCACTTCCGGTACGAATGTACTCTCGACACGGAAAAAAATAATCAGATCTTAACTATATTTCTACCATTTAGTTTCTTAAAGTGTTATTTAAATTCAGGTTTTTTGATGTATCGCTAGAATTATTACAATTATTATTTCGTTAGACAATTATTTCCGTAATAGTTAGTACTTACATGTTTCCAATGGGATTAATAACAATATCTAATTTTAATACATATTTTCCCTCCCTGCAGCGGCATCTGGAACAATGGAAGCAGCCCCTGTGCCTGCGGCTGGCAGCATCAACGCAGAACCTGCAACACCAACAGCAACAGCTACAGCAGTGGCAACATCAATCCCAGTGGCAGCAGCAACACCAACCACACCATTAGCTGCGACCGGGAAGCCAAATGATTGGGTTGTTATTCCAGTGTTTGCGGATATTGTTAAACTGGCACTGGGCGAACGTGAGAACTGTTTGCAGCGGTAAGTTCAATTTGGCCGGCCTGATTGATGTGGCATCATCACAACGCCGGCGAACCAAATCCGGCCAAATAAGTCCGTCCCGTCCAGGGGGTCGTATGATTAATATATTGCTCATTCGCATCCGACAAACAATTGGGTTTGCTCTTCTCCACTTTCGGTTCATTTTTCTCCCAAACGTATTTGTACTCTCATTTATATTTATTTACGCTTTAAATTTAATTAACCGCAGAGTGGCAAAATAAATGATTATGGGCCAAACGGCCTTACTGAAAATCATTTTAACGGGTATCCATAAAAAGAGTCCGTAAATAGCTTTTCCTTTTTTCCATTTATTTTTTGTTAATATCACCGATTGTAGCAGGACGCGTTGAAGAGTGAAATCGGCGGAAATAACTTTATTCTCTGTTTCTAGGGTATTTATTTATGTTTTTTATTTATTTACTTTCACTGCTGATGAAATTGCAAAAACCTCATATAAATTTAAAAGAGATTTCACAGTTCACAGCCAAGAGCTGTGCTTACGTGTTATTTTTTAAAATATATAATTATATTGTAAAATAGTTTGCTTGGAAAAAAACTCGATAATAACAGTAATTCATCTTCAACATTTAATTTAATTTTACAATTTTATCTTATTAATATGATTTAATTATAACAACAAATAAAAAATGTTTACATTCCGTAACTACAAAATAAACACCAACAAGCTTCAGATAAAATAGCTTTGAATTAACCTAATATGAAAAATGTAGACTGAGGACTAACAAAGTTCAACTGCTGTTTGACAAAAATAATACGTATCTTAATAGTCGGACAGTGCTTATATTTTATTTATACATTCAAGATATTATTGCCTATTCCGGTGGATATTCTGTTAATTATTCACTCGGATTATATTCCGCTGCAGCTAATTTTCCATTAAATGCATCATTTAGAACTGCAAACCGTATAAAGCCTAATTCAGGGCCCCAGACCTGCCTTTCTCCATAGCATTGTTAGTGGGCCAAAGTCCCCACCATATGTATTGCTTCCCTTGGGCCAAGCGATACCGGACTGAAACAAACAATAAAGTATGCGCCACCGACCACTGGTGGTCTCAATTGACCTCATTAGACACAGACGCACCAGTACCGCCGTGCATATGCGTGTGTATATGTTTATGCGGACGGGGTAATTTATTCTCAAATATAATCAGAGCGCAGAATTGGCAGAAGGAAAAAAATGATGAAATAAACCCACATTTATTCAGCCGCTTTCAATGTCGCGCCGGGTTTTGCAATGAAATGAAGCGTGCAAGCGAAAATCGACTTTTCAATGCGCTAATTAAAAGAGCCGCTGCAGGATTAAATTCGGCGCCGCCAGTACTCAAATTACACTGAAGAAAATTGGGGGAAAATAATATAATTAATGTATACTTATGATTTGTAGTACTTATTATTATTATTATTATTTAGTTAATTATCCAAAAAACCTAAAAAAAATAAGGGTTTCTCTAGTAAGAACAAATTTTTTTCAGAAAAATATCATAAATAAACATTAAAAAATAAATAACATGCTTTTGTGGACAGTTTAACAACTAAAAATATTTAAAAAGTCTTAAGGTGTATATTTTTGAGCACCAAAACTGTATTATAAAAGCAATTAAAGCAATAATATTAACACACAGCTCTATATATTGATTAAAGCCGTTTAAAAGTTTGAAAAATACATAACCGATTTAAATTAAATTTTATATTCTCATAGCTATGTTTACGAACTCTTCTCTAAGCTTCTTTGGCTGCTGTTTTTCTATTTTTTTTGCAAACCATTTTGCATTGCAAATACAAACCATGACTTTTTATCGGCCAGCAAAATACACTTTTCCCACTGTTTACCAGAGGAACTTATTTTCTCGTTCTCTCTCTCTCTCTCTCTCTCTCTCTCTCTCTCTCTCTCTCTCTCTCTATACGATTGTGCCTCTATTTTGCACTATTTGCAGCTTAGCGAATGGGCACATCAATATGGCGGCCTTCGATCGCATGGCGGCCATTGTTGGGGCATTTACCAAGCACATGCAGGCGATGAAGCCGGCCCAGGCGCCATCTAGCGGCGAGTACGAGCACTTCTGCTGGCACATGCAGCAAACGACGAAGCTGGGCGAGGCGGGTAAGTAATATTCGCCGAAGTCCAAAACTTTACCCCTTTCCCGCGCCTCCCATCGACTGAGTGTGCGTGTATTTGTTTTCCCCCACCCCCACCCACACTTCACGTATTTTATCGCTTTTTTGCACATTTTTCACTGACATTGCAGGGCCTTCTAGGGTTTCGATACCCTGAAAGGAAGGTAACTTTATACATGTATACAGATCGAAGAGAGAAGCTTTATATAGTTGAAAGTAAGGGAATGGAGGGAAAGTTACTTCTTGAAATTATTCGATACTTTTTTGGGGGATTTCTAGAGTATAAATAAATTTAAATTAAATATGTTAAAAGTCATTACCAATATATTACCAAAAAGACTGAACCGATAAGTCACAAAGTGTTAGAGAATCTTATGAACTATGTTTTCTACAACTTAATCTAAGCTTCTTAATAAAATAATTAAGAAACCTTAAAGCTCCTAAAAGATGTAATCCCATAAGCCTTATATAAATGAATCGAGAAAATCAAATGAAATATATCCAGAAAAATAGATAAATATCTAAGGCTAATGGAATGAATATTAAAATACATATAGTAATGATATACTTAAACTAAGAAGCTTTTTTAAATTATTACACAAAGATCTTATTTTAAAAACAATAAAGAATCTACTTTTACCTTCCCTTAATATTTATTTAAAATAAATTATGGAAATATTCAATAGATACATTTGCTATTCCTTTTATTTGCAAGAGTATCAAAGTTCTCGACTTCCTCAAACTTTATTCACATATTCTTCTGTCTATTTGTTTTCCTTCGCTTTGTGTAAACTTTAACAACAGCGCGGCTGCTCCTTTAAGTGGACTGAGGAGAGATTCTCCCGGAAGTACTATATATACATATATATATTCAAGTTCTCTACGGTGGCCAGCTAGTTAAATTGTTTTAATGCCTGTGGGAAAAATTAAATGCATTCGTGGCTGCGCTTGCACAAAACACAATCTGCGAGCAAATTAAAAGGCAAACAAGGGAAATATGAAAACTAAACGAGAGCCAAATTTTCAGTTAAACCGCATTTGCTCAAAAGCAGTGTTTGCATTTATTTAAGAGTAAATATAATGTTGGGATTATCCAAAGTCTAATTGTACTTTTTGGTGATATTTGTTTAGGTATTTGGGTCCCAGATAAGCCGGGTTTTTTTTTATCGTCCTTTCCACATCTACCCCATGCTAAGCTGCTTTGTAGCTAATTAATCTAAAATACTAACCGCAATTAAAACATAAATAGACACTTTATGGCCACAAGTTCTTCATGAACTTGGATAATACTTACTGAATGGGTTTACTCTTATTTTCCTGCTCTCTTCCCTGTATTTTCTATAGTTACCCGAAGCCCCTAGGTCTTCTCTGGGCTTTTCTGCTGTTCAGGCTTTGTTTTTAATACTGATAATAAACTATGAGAGTAGACAGCTTAGCACGGAATCTAGAGGTACACAATACTAAATAAAATGTTCGCCTGAAAATATTAAAAAGAATTTAAAAGAATTTTCATTTTGGCTGCCAACTTTTTAGTATGACAATTTTGCATATTTGATTGTATGGCTTTAAATTACAAGGTAAAAAGTACTCAGAGTATGCAAATAAATAGGGAAACCTACCATAAAATAAGAAAAACAGTACCTAGACTTATTAGGGATACCAAAAATTATGAGTACGCACTTACCTAATAACTAATAAAATGTACACATATATTTAGACCAGCTGGTTCTTTCATTATAAATGAAAATTGGTATTGGTAGGAAACGGCCACAAAAAACCTCAATTAATCTGCCCATCCATCGGCTTGAAGATAAGAAAGGCTTTAGCTAGCTCTGTAAATATAAACTGGGATACTCCCATATCCCCGAGCCTCAGACAGCACAACAAAGATATAAAACAGCTTCAGCCAAAAAGGATACAAACAAACCTGGCAAGCTGCGCTTGCAGCGCCAACAACAATCGCAACCAGGTGCACCACGTGTTGTCGGAGAGTGTAAAAAGTTTTCTCAAACGTTCGCCATTTTTTTTCCAGTCTTTTTTTAGTAAATCCTTCTTGGAGCTGTCAGCAATGCCCGGCAAGTTGATATATTTTTCACGGAATGTGCACATGACAAAAAACCTGAAAAAACTATTCTGTCTGAAGGGGGCTATGCATGTTGCATGAAAGCGAGCAAAGACATCAAACAGCAACACGAAAGTGCAGAAATGAAAGGCGACAAATGTTGATGCGAAGTTAGCTAGTTTCTTTTCAAGTTTAGTGATGAAATTTATATGATTTTTATGGGGCGTCTAATGCTTTTAGGAAGTAATTCAAATTTGTGAGTTATTCTTTGACATAAATTAAATTAAAAGATTTTAAGTTAAAATTAAAAAAAAGGAGCCATCTATCAGCAATCTCTAGAATTAATGTTGGGACAGACAATAATACAAATATTTAAATAATTCATTTCCAAAAAATTTACAAAACTTACCCATTATCAAAAATGCTTCCTTTTTAAGCGAAGAAATTTAAGATATTTATTTCTAGCTGCTTTTCCAACATATATACAACAATAATACAAATATTTAAACAATTCTTTTCTGAATAATTAAACAAAACTTACCTATTATCAAAAATGCTTCCTTTTTAAGCGAAGAAATTTAAGATACTCATTTCTAGCTGCTTTTCCAACATATATTTTTCTGGCAGCACTTGGGCCACCACTAAACCAGACCCAAAGCCCACACATAGTGGGATCCACGAACTCATTATAAAGCGAAGGAACGTAAGCAACTTTTGAAGGCTTTTGCCACTGGCGAAACAACAACACAAATACCAACAAAAGCGCAGAAGGGAAGTTGTCTTTGGGTGTTGCGGCAAAACGCATCTTGACAGAAGCGGAAGTTAAGCAAGAAAAAAATATTTTAAAAAAAAACGAAACCGAGAATGAAAACTTATGGAGAAAAGAATTTTTTTTTTTTTGTGTTTGGAAATTCAACAGCCTGAGCCTCCAGCTGGAAAACTTTATCGGAGAACGCTTCATGTCATGCATAATGGGGAAGGTAAATGAGATTTGCGGGGAAAACACAAACTGATGGTTCGTGCACATGAACTCAGGCCAGGAGTAAACTTTTTGAGGTGAAAAATGCTTGGAAACATAATTACTTAATTAGATACCAGGCTTTAGAATGCTTAATAGTTAATACTTAACTTAACACATTTTACAACATAACCAGTTAGCCAATTCTCCAGTAACTCAAGCTCAACACACTCGTTATCTTTGTAGTCAGGATATTTTAATTACCAACCGAAAGCCATTTGTGTTTAAACTTTGCTAACATAAACAGCAAATCTCAGCAAAAAGGCATTAAAATCCATTTTCATGTGGTCTGTTTACAGCACAAGGAAACTTAGGCCAAGTTCCAGTTGAAAGTTGGACTTGTTATTGTGGTTATATTTGTTTTTGATGCCGCATCGATGTCAAACTTGTTTTCCAGTCTGTCCTGCACACGAAATGCCAAATGGCTTTTGCATCTTTACTTTTTTTTTCTGAAGTTGCATTGGGTTCTCCATTCTTTTTCAGTCGGTTGTTTAGCTAAGTCAAGCGAACATCTTCTAAAAAACTGTCCACCAAGTCGAAAAGTTGAGCTAAACTTTAAGCCGACGTCAGCAAACGTAAATGCAAACGAAGTTCCCCAAGGAAAGCAAAAAATGGGAGACTAAAAGTTATTTCCAAGTTTGATGCACTTTCAAAAACTGTATAAATAAATGTTGGGCTTCTTATTCTTTATTTTCCTTTTTTTACTTATTTCCACACACTTTTCTAAGCCGAATGCGTTTTTCGTATGAAAATGCATACTGACCAAACCGAAAAGCTTCCTTTCTGCGATTTTAAAGGTCCTCCTAATGCAATGAGAGGTGGCCAAAAGCAGACCCTGGTCAAACCCCCCGCTGTTCACAGAGGACATTTATTTATCAAGTTTTCTGCACTCGCCCACACTGTGACATAATCGTGTTTATAAGCAGCAAAAGGAAACGGAAGAGCGGAAGTGTAGCCCGCAAGCGCCACCTGCTGGCAGCAAACGGAGAACTCTCTGCTGTCAAAGCTGACGTTGAAAAATATAAAATATAAGATATAACTATGTAGTCGAGAGCAACGACTATACAACACCCTCTAGTTAAAAATTATATAATCTTTTGGCTTTCTTCCAAAATATTTATGGGGATGCCTCAGAAATCCCTCCCTATAATCAAAAATGTGCCCAAAGTATGCAATACAAGAGTTTCGCTTTAAATTTCAATAAGAATAAACAATATTATAGTTTATGAGAGTTATTAATTTGTAACTAACTAAAAACAACGAAAAAGATTCATTAATCTGATGCCACAAGTTCTTAATGATAGACTTCTTTATATACTATTATATTATGTATATAATTATATATTATATTTTATAATTTAAGGGATACACTTAATTTAGTTATCGAATATTAAAAATGAGCTGAAGAAAGGGCTTTGAGAATCTATTCTTGGATTGGGCAACCAACAGTAGGGAAAAGTGTAGGGCAAAAACTTTAATAAACTCTCTGCTAAATTACATGACTTTAATCAACTTGGGAGCCTCCATCTTGTTGGCTTTATAATCGCCAGTTGTTTCCGTTCTCTTATCCTTTCTTTATTATCCCTTGGCCCCGTTGGACCACTTGTATACTATTTGGAGTTGATTTAAGCCTTTCGTGTTTCCATTTCCTCCCTGCCACTAAACAAGCTCTTATTTTCCCGGATTTTTTCTGCCCTTAATCTTTAGAGCCGCATTCTTGAAAGTTTTTACCTGACATAAAAAAATGTGAATAACAACATCCTGACCCTTATAGTGCAGAGCGGCGAATTATATACACTTTTCTCCTCCTTTCTGTTATCCGCGCAGTTGGGCTGGGAAATATGTTGGACACGCCAGGAATTTTTTAATAACAACCCCTTAATGTGGAGGTAATTGTCTGCCGGCTGGTTTACTCTGTTAAGACCTCGGGGGACAAGGATTGCGGATTTAAGTCGCCTGAAATGTCGGTGGAATGCATTGCTCGGTCGGGCTGGTCAGAAGATGTATACAACCATAAAAAACATATATCTAAGAGCTTTCAAAAGCGAATTCTTATAAATTTGATAATTTAAAATATAGGTCAAGGGTCTTTCTTACAGTTATTTCTTATTTTATTATTACCAAATATGTAATCAATTCTTTGACCTTTGATGGCAGTATGGTCACTGTTTCGATATTTACCAAATGCCCATATTTGAGAAACTTTATTTAATTCAGTTGTCAAAAACAAAACAAACCTCTATGTGAAAATTTACATCACAAAGAACGCTGGATTTTGAAGAGAGATATTCTAAAAAGCTAAACTATGGCCATTTTAAACAAACAATTTAGCAGAGACGATGCCAAAGAATGCTCTCAAAATCGCATCAAAGGATCACAAAGGCATTTAATTGTTTTTCCCGCCAGCGTCCCTGTAGTCCCATTTTTATTTTATTTTTATTTAGTTTGCTTTGCAGATCTAACCACACACACACTCCATGGGCCATGGAGACACGAGCATTGTTATGTCAGGGACCACTCCAGATTCCCTTCTTCTGCCAGTATGTGATATGACTGGTGAAAGGAGAAAGCGAAAAGGGAAGAGGGGGCAGAGAACAAGCGTTGCACCAAAAAAGCACCCCCATCCTCTTGAATGTCTGGCAGGTCCTTTGACTGCATGTTCCCTGCCATCCTGCCCCGCAAATTGTCATCCAAGATATGCCTATTTGATGTGGCACGTCTGCCTGGAAAATGGGAAAATAGAACTGGGAAAAGGCATCTCACAAATGCCAAAGTACAACGTACAGAAATTGCATTTATGTGTGAAGAAAATTGCCAAGAATAATATTTGGTAGCCAGGGATTTCGAATATGAATATACAAATACATTTTCAACCTTCATAATCCAGCAGAGCGGGTGTCTAAATTCACAGAATTTCCATTCGTGTTAAATTAATTGTTAATTGCCATCAGCAAAGCCAACTACTCTATTGGAAAGCAGACTGAATGCCACAGAAGTAGGCCAACAAGTTCGAGGAATTTCCCACAAGCATCGCAAACATCACAAGTATGCTTTCAAAGGAATTCGCATTTAACTAATTTATATATATTTGCCATGGTGTCCTAGGATATGCAGTTTCAATTGTGCTCATTAGGCCTTAGATATGGTAATTAGGGCTGGGGCCCAATGATTGGAGGCAAACCAAATACATGAACTATTCATTAAGGGAAATCCTTGGCCAATGCATAATTATCCCTGGTTCAATGGCAGGGCAAAGTCATTGACTAAATCCCATCAGCAGGATTGTCGTCAACATTGTTGGGTTCCATTGTTTGGCTATGAAATTAATTTATAAATTGCAGGACATTGTCATGTCCTAGTTATCTGTACCTAAGCCAAATGGTATTTTGAAAAGGGAATTGGGATTATGAAGTTAATAACTATAAGCAAGGAGATGACTGCAAGTGTTAAGTGCTTAAGATGCGTGATTTAAATTAAACTAAAATCTGACTGGCATGAAAGATAGCTTATTAAATTTTAATATTAATATCATTTGTGGGTAATACCCTAATATCCCTAATGCATTAAATTAAATAGGTACTTCTAATAAAAGTTAACCTTTGGCTGAAATCACTGCCATTGGGCAGTACAAATTGTTCAGATTTATATTGTTTTAGTCACTGTCAGCCGGGAACTTGACAGGCCCACATTCCAGATAAATTCATATAGATAAGAGGAAACTGCAGTTAGTAACTGTCCCCCACCTACTACCTACTCCCCCTGGTAAGTCACATCCTAAGCCGACTGACAGCAGCACGTTATTGGCATCCAGTTGTGGGTAGATTTCATTTCCTTCCGTGCATCACTCGAATAGCAGACATTTTCTGGATCCCTCTGCCCTGTGGGTGTGGAAAAATGACCATAGACTGTCCTCGTTATCTATCACCTGTCCGGTCTGTCGGTCCTTCGGTTGGAGTCAAAACAATTTTACAGTAGTTACGGCTGTCGGCCATTGTTTGGTCTCAGAGCTGGCGGCAAGTAATTGATGCCTCACTGAGCCTGGAAATATTTCTCGGACACCGAGGAGAAAACATTTCTCATGGCCTTCAGGTGGCATTTATTATTTCTATTCAAGTGCATGATGTAGATGCCCTGCCCTGTAAGGACAATTCATCAAAATATTATATCATTCACCTTAGGAGGAAACAAGATCTAAACACTTGACTTATTTATTCGAAAAAATTTAACAGATGTGTGACATTGAGTTTTGAATTGCAATTTTTTAAGCATTAATTGGAAGTATTCTAGGCTTTTATAATTTTTTTTTTTACTTTTTCAAGACTAAAGAATTAAGGTTAACTCCCTTTCTTAAATAAAGAGTTCAAATTCCTAACCAGAAATCAGGATTGCAATCAGCTTGAGGTTAGTTTTCTCACATCTCTCGAAGATAAGCCCTCACACTATCCGAATTACTCTATTCCCACGGAATCCTGCCTGTTAACCGCTCGTTAGACACCATGTGGGTAGGTGAATATACCAAGTTTACGCTCTGTGAATTACCAAGGTCCAAATAGAACAGAACCAACAGAACCAGAACCAGAACCAAACCCAACCAAAAACCCAACCCAACCGAACCGAGCCGCCGCATAAATCTTCAGTTAGCCCGGCCAGGGAAAATATTTACAGGCCACACACACTCTCGACTCTATTAAAACTAAACAAGGGCGAGGAAAGAAAGGACTCAGTCCCTTGGTCCTGCGACAGGAAAAAAAAGTTGATACCAAGCAGAGAGAGAGCCATGGTTTTCGCCATGTTCCATAACCAACGGCAACAACATTTCTTCGTGCGAGGGCGCTGGCTCCTCCACTTAGAAAATTTTTATTCCGTGTTCCGTGCGGATGTTTTGTAATTTTTTCAGCTCAAGCATACGGAGTATGTGCACACACAAATCCTATAAACACACACAAACTGTGGGGGCCTTTTCGAGAACTAAGATAGAGGATGCCGGGCATGCCACATTTTGCGGCAAGTCAAGCGCACATCTGTTGGCCGAAAGCGCTGACCAAACGAGGCTGCTCACCAAACATTGTAAAATTTTAATGGTACCATGGTGTGAATTGGACACCATCGCATCCTCCACCTCCACCGAAACTGGCCGCCACCCCTCCACCAAACATGTGTAGAGCAGGGCGCCTTTTTTCTTACAACTTTATTAAATTTCCTTTTATTACAATGCAAGTGGACTGCCCAAAAAGAAAAAAAAAAAGATATATTAAAATAGACGAAAAGTGAACCCGCCGCACTTGTCAGCACTTGACCAGAAGTTAACCCAGGCCAAAATGAGTTGCAGTTCAAGCTGCTCTAGTTTAAACGGAATTTAAGCTAGGTCCTTATGCAGTACTCAAATATATGCACATAAAATTGGGAGGGATGCATGCAAGGATGCTCAGAAAGTAACGCTGAGAGATAGATTTTTAAACCATATATTTATATTTATGTGAAATATTTCATTATATTGGGAAATATTTAATTTATCTCTGTTAGTTTTACTTTTCCGCGGAAAGAAAAGTTTTTACCAAAAATTGTTACAAAAAACTTGCATAAATTACAGTGATAATTGAACATTTTGCCGGGTGTTGTTGAACTGAAATTGTTTTCCACATTTGCGAGCATGAAATTTAAATATTTTTGCGTTCTGGCTTCATAAATTTTAACTGAATGCTCAAAGTTTGGTTACCCACTTCGTGTGCGTGCTAAAAATAAGTAAGCGAAAAAACAGGCGACGAACCCTCAAGGCCTGGCATCGAACACGTGCCGAACAAGAACACTGGACAACAAAAAAACCCAATGGGGAAGCCTTAAAGTCGACACTAAAAATACCCTTCAGATTGATTTATGTAGGGATTCCAGCATATATTTATATTTATGCAAAATAAACACATTTGTACAACCCAAATGTTTAATAATTAATTTAAGATAAGCCCAATATCTAGTAACAATTCTTATCAAAGTCAAATATAAGTTAATTAAACTCTGCAGTTATTATTTCTTTTATGAAATATGGCTTTGGTTTCAGACTATTATATTAAGGCGGCACATAAGTTAAAATATTTTAAATGTATATTTTATTATACTAAGCAAAGCTTTTACAAAGACAAGGTATCCTTCGAAAAGCGTACAAATCAAATATTTTAGCACGCTTCACTGAAATTTTTTCGGACCATTTGGATTGTGTATGTGCGGGTTTGAGTGAATGTGTTTTGGGTCAAGTCCTTGAGTCCTGTCTACGCTTGAGTGTCATTTTCAATCAAGTGGACAGAACAACTTAAATAACAGTTTTGTTATTTTTTTCTGATTTTGAGTCCATTTGTTTCTGTGAGCAAATATCTATTGTGTTTTCTCTTTTTGTTATTTTCCGAAATATGTTGATTATTTCGAGGAACTTAAGTTGTTTGTTTTCTCTTTTCAGAGCTAATGATGGCTTCATTCGACTGCGAGGAACCTAATAATGCTGAGAAGCTTATGTACGATTTAAACTAGTCATTTACTATAGACTAAATGTAGGCCTAACTGAATAAAATACCAACTAAGAAAGCATTTAATGTTAACTAAAATATACATAAAACTGTAAATATATCCTAGTGGGGCATGCACTCTGAGACATTAAATAGCAAAGGATAAGTAGCTAATAAAAACAAATTAGCTGTACGTATAAACTATTAAACTTAAATAATACGTGTGTACATGGCAAGTAATTGAATAAATACGATATTTGGCATACATTGCTTTAAAATGTTTGTTTTATTAAAATCTTCATATCTTCATAAAGTGTACCGAATAATAACGCAACGAAATATGCACAAAATATGCTATTCAGTTAGCAATAAAAACACAATAGTCACACAAGAATATCAATGCGAAAAGACACATGTATATTTGTTGTATTCTATTACATTGATTCACTACCATAATTTCAACTAAAGATTCACTTCATTAAGGTAATAAGTGACAAAGTAATAATAAGTGACATATCCCATTTTAATAATCATTTTAATTTATATTTATATTCATCATATATGTATTTATTTAGGAGCAAACATCTTTAAGATTAGCAGCACAGAACTTGTCGCAACAGTTTGGATGCTTATGCGTATTAATATTGATCTGCAGACACTCCTGATGGCTGCGATTGGGCAGTCTGAAAACAACTTTAAGAAAATATATGTTTTTACGGTCAATGTGAGCCCAATTTCTTGGCTATTTAGGCTATACGCACGTAGCTTGTTCTTATTCCGTCGAAAGTTGTTGATGTTGGCGATCTCCTCCTGGCAGGTGAGCACCCAGTTGCAGGGCTTGTCCCACTCCGAGCAGGTGAAGTCGCAGATGCACTGGTATCTGATATCCTTGCCCACACAAGAAGGACTCGTGTTCTGGATTGCGGGACAGAGGTTGTCGCTGCTGCATTGGCACTGGGAGCCCAACTCGACGGCAACAAAAAGGAGCAGCAGAGGCAGCAGGATCTTGGCAGCCATGTCGGACACTTCTCAGATGGAGTGATGGGAAACCGAGCCCTTTTATAGTCTGCCCCACCTTGAACGTGACCTATTTTTAATATTTATTTAAACAGTTCTTTCCAACAGTTGTGTACACTCACGAGTCACATGGGGCCAGGGCAGAGTATAAAAGCAGGCCGTTTGGCTGGGATCGTCTGAGTGCTCTGCAAGCAACATGGCCGCCACACGGATCCTGCTGATATCTCAGCTCCTCGCCTGTCTGATGGTCTCAGTTCCGGCTTGCCAACTACCATTCTGCTCAAACTTTACGGGCTGTAATGGGTGCTCTTATTCAGGCATTGTGGAGCCCGAGCTGCCGCCCAGAGACAACGATTGCTGCGGACCCCATTGCACCTATGACGCATTAAATGGTGCACCGGGACCTTGCGATGGCACCACAGTAAGAGGGCGATGTATTCTGGACACCCACTGCGGCAACAACGTAACCTTCACATTTATGGAAATGACCGACTGCGAATTCCAAGGAACGAATGAGCAGAGGCTAAGTGAAGGCTTCGCACGTGAGCATCTGAAATTTTATAAACATCTGCTTCCAGTATTTATTCGAATCGTTATTTACTCAGGGTTTCTGTCATTCAACTGGACCCAGCAATTTTGCGAAGATCAGAATACGAAGTGTGGCATTAATTGTTGCTGCCGTGAGACCTGTCCTACATTGTTTTGTAATACTGTAACATGTTGATAAATAAACCATTAAGAAAGCTCCTGTCGAGAGTGCTCGAAAAATTCTTTTCCGAGCATTTTATATTTTAAAAATTGTGTAAAAAGTGTTGGATACCACAGGGCAATAAATACTCTGTAGAACTAGACGGGATAAACAGCCAACTTTGCAGATCAACCAACATGGCTTGGTATAGAGACTGGACAGAATGGAGATTCAACAAGCACCCCAAGCGCAGCTACTTTTGCTTAATTCAAGAAGAAATTCTTGACGAAAATTTAGATTTTGCCAATTAAATTTATGAGTTAGAAATTGTATTAAACTATAATAAAACGAACATAAAAAATATATTGAACGTATTCGCAGCCGGTAGGATTCGAACCTACGCTCCCAGAGGGAATCTGATTTCTAGTCAGACGCCTTAACCGCTCGGCCACGACTGCTTATGCATGCAGCAGTGGGTTTATAAATATTTAAAAACAAATTTCTATCTCTCTATCGTAGCTCTTAGATGGCCAAGTCAACAACAAAAGATACCAACTTATTGGCAAAGATTATAGAATTTAAAGATAGAATTTCCTGTGCGAAGCACTTTACTTAATCTAAGTTGTTCACTGAGGGTTTTTATAGAATACTTAAAGCACATTGGGAATGTATTAGTTATAGTTATAATTTAGTTTTATTCATTATAAAAATTAATCTTAATTTCAAAAGGTTTATATATAAGGATATAAGGACTTAATTCTGGCACTTACCAGAATTTCAAAGAATGTTTTAATTAAGTTTGCCAACAGCAAATCAATCATTTGCAAGATTGTTTCAACGAACAAATTTAAAAGAATTATATTATTTATACTCTAGAATACTATATAATCAGCGAAATGTTTGAACTTTTTTTAAATACTATATGAAAAAAGTTTTAAATTAAGCAGACTCTTTGGAGATACTCTTAGAAGACTTTTCCGGGATGCTTTTAGAAGATTTCAATAATGGCCGAAATACTGGAGCCACTCAACAAATCATAAGATTCGGGAATGTCCATACATACATATATTATATAATAACATTGTTGCCTATTTTAGACCGCTCCCCCTAAGTGTTCAATATTTCAAGTAAAGCAACATTTTGTATTTACTATTGTAATATTTTGGCTTACCCCTTCCCCCCAGTAATGTTTAGCTTATATATAGGGAATATCAAAACCAAAATGGATAGAAAAAAGAAACTGATCATTTTTTCGCAGTCGGTAGGATTCGAACCTACGCTCCCAGAGGGAATCTGATTTCTAGTCAGACGCCTTAACCGCTCGGCCACGACTGCCTGTGTTGCAATTAGCGGGATTACAAATGTTAAATTAAAAACTTTCCGTCGTTCTATCATTTTTCTATAATGGTCAAGCCAACAACAAAGATATCAAGATATTGGCAAAGATTATACAATTTATAGATAGGATTCCCCGTCCGAAGCACTTAATATTTTGAGTGGCTTAAGGTGGTTTTTTAATACTCTTTAAAACATGTTAAGAATCTTCTTAGATTGCTGCAAGAATGCTAGTTTAAAATATTAAATAGATATAAAAGAAAAATTTATATAAGTAATATAATAAAAATTTATGGTCAAACTAGTTGTCCTATATATTATAACTTTTAAAATAAAAAAAAATATAAATTCAAGTTAATGTTTCAAAATTAAAATTACAATAAGAGTTTATTTGGTATTTAAAGCCTTCATTTTTAAATTAAACAGTTTGTTTTTTCAATTAATCTGTTCAAAGTTTGTTCAGTGTATTTCTGTTAACGTAAGCTCTTTGCGCATCTCAGACGAGCTAAGATAAGAAAAGTAAAAAACAAAATGGAATTAAAAAAAAAAGAAACTCCTTATCTCGCAGTCGGTAGGATTCGAACCTACGCTCCCAGAGGGAATCTGATTTCTAGTCAGACGCCTTAACCGCTCGGCCACGACTGCTTGTGTCATAGGTGGTGTCAATTCCCGTATTAAGCTTCGTATAGGGAGCGCTTATAATGGAAACGATGGTTCGTGATTTATGTTATCGAATGTAATCCGATAGAAAAAATACCAATTTCTGGATATACTGAAAATATGACGGAAAACGCAGAAAATTTAAATAGCCAGTTATAGGTAATCAAATTTCTGCAAAAAAAATAGAACTGTTTTAGTCAACTGGTATTTATTTATTCAATTAAAAATATACACTTAAAATACATTTACAAATACATTTATAAATATATTTTCGTACTTATCCTTTATCTGTAAACGAATCGCGTATTCTTCGTGACTATCAAGTTGGTAAACATCAGAAAAAGTACAAAAATCGTAGCCATCGTTGGGCAAATTTCTCTTGGTTTCTCTTTGATTTACGTGAAATGCATTGTAGTACAAAATGAATTGTTAAAATCATATACACACTTACAAAACGAAGTCTACAATAAGGCATTTAGTTCTTTTGCTTTTATAATATGGTATAGTGCGGCCGGGGACTTACAATTTATAATAACTGTTTACATCGTATATATTGTGTGTGCAGTGACTTGTGTACATTTCATATTACTTATAAACAATTATACATAATATAAAGAGGTTAGATCACAAATTAAAATGCATATAAATAGGAATTTGCTTAGACATAAGTACATGGGATACATGTTATTCGCGTAACTAACTAAAGTACAAGTATAACTGGATACATTGTATGTTTGGCTCATCAAAAAGTTTAGAAAAAGCATAAATACCATTGTCGAAAACACTACATACATATTTCTCTGTTTTAAATGCACTTTTGCAAAAGTATACATCAATTTTTGTTTTCCTGCTTTCGTGGCTGATAATTTTTACTTGCTTTACATCAATATTATATGTTTAAATCTATATGTATGGGGTAATTCGGGCTCCATTCCAACGTTCCGTCCAGGATTAATTTTCATCAGCAACAACCAATTTTGACACAAAAGCATTTACTAGTCGTGTGTTTTGGGTTTCTTCTATTTTGAACAAAGGAAAGGCTTACGAGGCCACCTTGCCCACATCAGTGTGCATCATGACCAGAGATCCAACCAAAGCCACCAAAGTGCGGTCTAGCCAAGTTACCGGATTTGGATACAAGAAGCCTCCCTCGAAGAATCCCAGATGACCGCCATGGGCCACCTCCACATAGGCCGTGTTCTGGCGAGTGACTGTAAAATAAAAAAATAATAATTATAATTATTATAAAATACAATTGTCTAATAATTAAAAGAAAGAAAAAAAAGGTTGAAACTCCATCGCAGTCGGTAGGATTCGAACCTACGCTCCCAGAGGGAATCTGATTTCTAGTCAGACGCCTTAACCGCTCGGCCACGACTGCTTGTTGATCTGGCTGGTTAATGTGGCAACTAATGTCGATTGGAAAGACAACTATGCCAACACTGACAAGGCTTCTGCGCATTGAGAACATGAATTTAGCCACTTTACAACACTACCAAAATAATTTTAAAGTTAGGCGCCAATAGAAGACTTTCATTTAATTTATTTTAAGAACTTGGAAGTAGGTATATTATAATAATATAAAAAAGGAATTTGTATATTATTAGATGTCATTTACTCACTTGCAAATTCCTTGATGGGCAGCAGCAAATCTTCATGAATCAGGGGATCATCCTTGGCATTGATAAAGATCATGGGCTTATTAATAGTATCAAAATAGAATAGCGACGAGCTCCACTTGTACAGCTCCTGAGTTGAGGGGAAGTTGTAGACACGCCTTGTGTAAGCCTCATCCAATTCTGGCAATGTTGCAGCGGCGATAATCTCGCGCTCATTTAGATTGTGTCGAGTCTTCACTTCGTCCGACAGCAGGACATGACGATGCCTGAGGATAATGCTCTTTACGTTCTCTGTCATGATATACAGATAGAAACGACGGAAGTTTGTCCAGTTAAGTAGCCACTTGGTGCCCCTAAAAGAGGTAAGGAAAGTTTCTAATCAGTTTGATCTCATAGATAAGCCATGTTTCCCCGACACTCACTCGACGGCATTGTAGCCTTGGCATATGGATATTCCCCCGATGACGCTGTTGGGCTTTGTCTTCTGGTCCTCTCCCATGTACTTGGTCACCAAATTACCGCCCAGACTGAAACCAACCGCCACGATTCGACTCTGACGGTACTTCTGATTCAAATGCTCCACCATGGCGGCAAAGTCCTCCGTGTGGCCATAGGTAAAAATTCGAGTTGAGGTCACCTGGACACTGCGCAGTGCTCCAATGTGATTTAGCACCGCACAGCGGTATCCGTTGCATTGGGCCAAGTGCACAAAGGTGCGAATGTATACCGATTCTGAGCTGTTGGCAATGCCCGGACAAATGGCCACTGTGATGTCATCTACGGAAGCGTTAAAATGTTTACTAATTGTAATGGATTACGGGTAAATGACAGCACTCACCTTCTTGCTCGTTAAGCGGCTGGTACAGGTCGTAGGTTAAAGTGGAGCCATCAAGCAGCGACAGGTAGACGCGTTCGCCCAGAGGCCAAGGGCACCTTACTCGGCCCACAATGCTGTGCAAAACGGTCTGAACATGACCGCTGAAGCCCCAAAGACGTGGTGGAATGTAGCTAAAAGTACACAAATTAAATAAATTAGGAGAAGTACATACACAAAGAAAATAAATATAATAAAATATTTTATTTTAATTCGATGATTAAAAGAATATTTTCAAAGGGTAGCATTCAATGGAGTCTCTAAAATTTACCAACAAACGTAAATAAATCAACAGGACTTTGTCCTCTGGCGTTACTAATTTCTTAAGAAATGTATATTTCATAACAGGTCTTAATTTATGTTATCAACAAATAACTTATCAGTCAGCAAAATAAACAAACGCTTTGCCAGCTAACACACTGAAGCGCCATTACTTCACATTTGGACAAAGTAACCCCACAAGCATCGGTGGTTCAGTGGTAGAATGCTCGCCTGCCACGCGGGCGGCCCGGGTTCGATTCCCGGCCGATGCAACCCACTTTTTTTTTTATTTTACGTATATTTGTGCTTTGTTTATTTGCCCTTGACATTGCGCTTTGAATAATGGCGAATAATATACATAATAAATGCATAATTTTTTCCAGTTCGTTTGCAGGCAATTTGCCAAATTTGAAGAAATATAGTTCGCCTAAATTGAATTTTGATTTGCGTTCAAGCTTTAAATTTAAGTAAATACACACAAAAGGCTATTCTGAGAATTGCATTAGAACCAATTGAACCTAATTGAGCTCGCGAACAATACCGGCATTAGATAGAGAAAGTGAGGGGGTACACAGAGAACAAATTAGAAAACTAAACGATTATTTAATGATTGTAATATTCTTAAATCGAATAAATCTAATAAAATCCATTTAGGAAGCTGGTAGATTGAAATCCTTTTCAATTTTAAATTTTAAATACGCAACGCTTATTGTTTACATTGTCCTACAAAAGCTTTTCCAAATTTTAAGTAACTTTTAATTCTATATTTTTCAAGATTTTAATTTAATATAGTTTATTTTCTTAAGGTGTCTAAAAATCATGTCCGGCGTGCAAAAACGTGCCAAAAAATTTGTGTATCCATTTTGTGTGCCCAGTAACACTGGCCATTCAATTAGGATCAATCAAAATGAAATGGAAGCCCGGTGTGGGGGGGCATTGTACGTTTGGGAACTTGCACAAATGCTAGAGCTAGAGAGCGTGCACCTGATACATTTTTAATTATTCCCAAACATGAATTTTCGAACATCAATCAATATCATCGAATATTTAATAGCTCGAAAATTAAATTAATGGGTAAATAATGAAAGGGCTGACATACTTATGAAACTTGCTCGTAAGTTCTATACGTTCTCTGCCCTATCAAAACAGCTGCCATTTTTTCAAGCCTTTTCCAGCGGAATGTCACAGCTTTGCGACAATAATAAAATGTTAAAGACTGCTAAAAAGTGAACTCAAAATGTGCAAATGAGTCATCGTTGCATTTTCAATGTCACAACCCCTCCGCTTGCCACAGTAATTGCTGAAAAATTAGAAGCCTTACATTACTTTTTAGGTTTCTCGACATTTGATATTTACATAAGGCAGACGACGTTATAACATTATGGCAATAAAATCTGTCACCACAAAGTTGAGTTTATTGGGTTTATTGACAATATTGATTAGGAAGGATTAAGCTTGAATTAAAAAGCCTAAAATTATAGATAACAAAATTTTAGCCCACAAAATATATGTTCATTACTAAACATTAAAAATGGTAAAAATATAAAACAAAAAATATTCTTAAGCTTGAAAATTAAAATGCTATGTATGGATTAAAAAAAATCCTTCAAATCATACAAACATATATATATTTTTTAGTTAGCTTACATATATGAAAAAGTAAAATTCCAGAATTTGGTAATTGGACTTTGAGCTCAATAGATAGAAAAGAATAAATACCCACTTTAGCTTTTTACCTGTAACCATCAACCGGTTTAATTTTTTTTGTCCAGGGAGAGAGCAGGTGAGAGGGGATGAAAGGTGTGTCGAGCAGCCAAGAGCGTTTCACTTACGCAATCTTTGTTGTTAAACAAAAGCGGCGGCTGCCGGACTGGGCAGAGCGCCAAAACAAAAACACAAAAACAATCACAGGTAGTGTGGGGCCGGCATTTGAATGAGCAAAATGCGAAAAAGAAACTTAGCAAACATTTTGCCGGCACTTTTTCATTATCAAGCACAACATTTACATATATATATACATATAGGTATATCTTATGGGAACTCCCACGCTATACATAAGTGGGGTGACAGTCAAGTTTTCGGCCAAGTCGGTTGCTAGGCGTTAGTCGCCGCCTTTATTTTCCTAGGCTACTGCGTAATTATGGAGCGAACTTTGCTCTGCCATTTTTATTATTCGCTCTTATCGCCAATTCTGCCAGACACACAGAAGAAGTGAATTGAAAAGGAAACCAAAGAGGAAAAGATTAAACGAAATTTCATTTACTTTCGCGGTAGTCCAGCAAAAAATAAATGCCGAAAGCATTCACAGATTTTCGCCAATAAAAACACAAGCGGGAATTTTCCAGGCGTGTGGCCACAGTCAAGGAAAAAAGTTCGACAAGGAAGTAAATGAAAGAAATTTTCCGAGGAAGTAATATTTGTGAAGAAAATTCTATTTTTAGAGGATTAAAATCGAGGTTTTAAGGCTGATTAGAACATTATTAATACTTGATAGATATTTGATAACCTGATAACCTTATAGAAATATTTGCAAAACATTTTAATCAATTAAGAACAATTTTCCACGACTGATAACCTATTTAAAATCAAACCTCAAATATTTTTAGCTTGTGATCGCAAAGGTTTCCGTTCTGTGAGTCAAGGGGTTTTATTGCTTATACGATAACAGAAACCTCAGTTGGAGACGGATGCTATATGTATATTGAACACTGTGGAACCACTCAGTTCTATTATATATTCCTGATAACGAAAAATAAAACTTATAAAATTGCAATTAATCAATTTGAACTGCAGTTTCACCTTATTTTCCCAGCCCCATGCTGATAATCAATACAGAGATAGCGGGTGAAAAGTTTAAAGTTGTGAATTATTTAGACACGGCGGACATCAGTCCTATTGACTAATTGCTAATGACTCACTCGGCCAGCTGGGAATTTGGAAGCAATCTGCTCGAAACAATACTGTTTGATTCCATATGCAAGCAAATTGGACGTTTGTGGCAATTTGAGTTAATTGCAGATTTGTTTATCAACAACGATGGGATGCAAGCCGTATGGGTAATTATGCTAGCGGAACGTAACTAACATTTTGGCGCGGCTGTGAGGCGATCGGTTAGTTACCAGTTCAACTGGGGTGATGGCGTGTGTGTGGATCCAACAGTGAAGGTCAGTAATATAGGTAGATTCCACTTTTGGGAAATAATGCACTCAGATTTCATCCATTTTCTTGAACTGTTATCTTGGTAAATTCTAAACATTATAATTGATATAATATTGCCACGTATTATTTTGACTCCAAATTTAATATTCATTTTTATTTATCTTTTAAATTTTTCAGTTCTTTTGTTGGGGTTGGGTTTATTTTATAGGATGTGAAAAATAGAGATACATTTATTTTGGTCCTTATCAATATTATCAATATTATTAAGGTACTTTGTAATTTTTATTACATACTTTTCTTATTTTTATATATATATATATTTATATATTTATATGTATTTTATACTTATCTACTATATCTTTTTTAAGAGTTACAAAAATCCATTTAATTTTAAAATCAAAACATGACTAAATTACTTAGCAATGAACACAATTGTAAAATAATAGCTAAGCTAACCACATATCTATTATTCTGTCCGCATTTGTACTCTCACTTCAATGGATTTCAAGGTTTTTCGCAATTTACGAGAGCGTGCTATTATTGTGGCCACACCTGTGGCTGGATATTTATGTTATGATTTTCTCTTTGACCCAAAAAACAAAACGGAAAAGGACACGACAATCCTTTGAGTTATCTAAATTAGTTGGGTTTAGATAATCAAAAACCTGTCCACTTAACTAATATATTAGACTATAGGTTTTTTATTTTCACTTTTGCATAGCTCAAGATTTTTGCAATATGCGTGTGCGCCATTATTTCGACCGATTACACCTGTGGGCGCATATTTATGCTATGATTTTCGTGGGTGTGGCATAAGGAGCTGCCGATTTACTTACGGTTCTCGTAGAACGGGCGCTATTTTGTAGAGGCAGTCGAGGAATTGGGCGTCCAGGCACCAGACACTCGGCTTCAGCGGCTGGCTGTGCACGTTGAGTATCCGGAACAGGATGCACACGATAACGGCGACCAGCGTCAGAAAGGCGGTGGACATTGCGCCGATTTTCTACCCAGGATCCGAGGAACTCGGCAGCTGACCTGCCTTATCATCCAATCAGTCGCCACTTATCCTTCACTTTCTCCGCCCCTTTCGCGTGTGAATTGATTTTATCTGAGTTTTAGCCGGACTTTTCGATTCGTTGATATATTTTATTGGGGAGCAGTTATATGTGAACACTTCACGGAAACCGAATTTAGTTTAAAAATTGTGCGAGACAGAATCAGCTTGTGCCTGCTGAGTTTTTATTGTTGGATTCCGATTGGTTGGGCCGTATTACAGATGCGGAGAAAATGCCACAGAAATTCGAAAAATTTAAAGAGCGAAATGTCTTTTCACGGTTGCTGGTCACACTGCAAACAATAACGTAATCAAATAACGTAAAGTGGTTAAAAGAGTTATCTTAAGACTTTAAGTTATCAAAAACTTAATCTTACGAAGTGAAGTGATCAACATCGTAGTCTGACCTACGTCTGACCTTATAAGTAACAGTGTGACCGCGTTTTCGTTGTATTTTCTCAGAGCGGGAAAAATACTCAAGATATTCGATTTTTTAATAAGAAATACTCAATTCTCTAGTGCTTAAAATAAAATGTAAATGAAGTTGAAAGAAGACGACAAGAAGAAGACAAGAAACAAAGGGAATAATATACATTTTATTACATATTTTAGTAATATTGACAAACTTTTCTATAGTTATATTTACAGCTATATATTCTGTGACCTCAGACCAAACTCTGCTTTAAACTCTTCCCCAAAATTATTCAAATTTATGTGTACTTCCTAAGTGATAAATTAATATAGGTAAAATCTTACTGAAATTCAAAATCCATAAATCATTGACAACACACATGATATATTTTTCATTAGCCCATAGCAGAAATTTTCTTTATTTATAATGATTAAGCCTATAAACTTTTCAACTTATTCAACTTATTTTAACTTATCGTATTAAATGTTTAACAGATATTTAAAAATTCGACAAAAAGCCAATACTAAATAAATGAGAAACCTTACTAAAAAAATATTTCCAATTAAAACTCATTCAACAAACTTCGTTAATTAATAATTTCAACCCTGAAGATAATCCATCAGGAAAGGCTTATCATCCGCAGCATATGGCGTCAATGGAACATCATAGGGTAATGGGAAAGCTGGTACACCATCGCGATTATTTCCCAAGGGAAACGTGTCCTCGCCAGTCTGTAAAGAAAAATTCAACTGGAATTAAATATACAGATTGTATAGATTTATAGATTTCCGAACTCACCACAAATCTGGGTAGGAAAAGGACACCAGCTTCATAATTGGCTATCCTTAGGCAGGGCTGAATATTGGAGTTCTTATTGAAGCAACCCCAGGCAGCTTTCGAGAGATTCGCCGAGGTCAAAACGAACCAATAAACGGATTGATCCTCTAGATTATAGCGTGTATAGCTTTTAATGTGCGGCATGGCCCGGGAACGATGTCGATCACTGGATTTCCATTGCTGCAAATGTTCCTTGAGCCATGGCTGCTTGTCATTGGTATTCTTTCCATAGGGCAGACATCCGCCGCCTAACATTCCGTCGTGACTGCCGGAGACGTTTCCATAACTGGGATATATCATCTTAAAGGCCGGCATTTGCCGCAATTTGCCCAAAGGTGTGGAATCCTTCTTCAGGCTATTGACGAAATCCTGCTGAATCCAGGCCTGGACATTCGCACCCAGACTGCCGATGCTCGAGCTCTGGCAGACCACTGGAATGCGATCATTGATCGGGGCCGCGTGTTTGGCCAGCAGCGCTCCCAGGCGAGCATGACCCCAGGGATGACCGCGAACGGTACTCTCGCGATGGCCTCCAGGCACAGAACCCAAAAAGAAAACGTTGACTGCGCTAAAGTCACTCTTCCGGATTCGCGCTATCCAAGGCTGCAGTTGACTTATCTTGTACTCTACCAGATATAGCATCAAGTCCTGTTTGAATCCGGTTTGGCTTTCACCTGCTCCCGTGTCAGCGTCCTCCGGCAAGGCCGGCAGCTTCGGACTAATCCACACGCCCTGCGTGCGATTGTGCCAATCGTCCTCGTACAGATTCGCAGTGGAGATGACCACACGCATGGATCCATCGCTGTAGGCTAGCAGCATCATTTTGGTGTGCGATGTGGCGAAGGGAGTGGGCATCTTTACCCCGATGGCCGTGACCTGTGGCTTGAATTTTCCGATGCCCAGAAGCTCGGGAGATTCATCGCCATAGAGGACCAAAAGGGGTTTGTCGCTGCAAAGGAAACATATTTTTATTATTAGTGTATCTAACTCTATCTATCTTTCTAATCTATAGTAAATGTATAACTCACAGTATCCCGGCGAAGTAGTAATGCCCCAGAAGCCAGCCAATGTCCACCATAAAGTTGATCTGAACACTGCTCTCGATCTCGCCCAGACTTTCATCGAGGATTTCCTGGAGGGTTACACTTAAGGATTCCGAGTGCGTGGGCTTCGAGTCCGTAATCGCCGTAAGGAACATATTGTAAGGAGCAGCACGTTCCAGCTTCTTGGCCATTCCTCCTTTTTCCACCACCACGGGAATATAGTCCCTGATGTTACGCTCATTTAGCTTTTGCTTTTTGGCCAAATTGGAGGTGTCTTTGGGAGCGGACGATGAATTGGCAGCTTGGGAAGTTGAGGGACCAGAAGGATTAGAGCTCGACGACCCAGAGCCGGAGGATCCACTTCCAGTTGGAGCAGCAACTGGGTTTGTACCAGAAACATTCGCTTGTTTCTCCATTTTTGCTCCTTCTTTGGGAAAAAGTTTCTCGAGCAACTTCAATTGGGTTTCAATCAGGTCACTCGAGTACTTGGCAGGTATATCATAGTCCCCCGATCCATTGCCCTTTTCATAAATAGCATCCACTGATGAAATAACAGAATAAATGAAACCTTTTTGTTCTCTTTTCTCCCCTTGCTTTACTTACAATGCTCATGAGAAAACTCGCTAAAATGGATGGGATTCTTTCTGTAGCATTTCTCGCCATAAGGACACTCCTTCATGTTTCTAAAGTATAATATTTAGTAAGCTTAAAATCCCTGGATCTCTATAAACAAATTAAATTAACAAAAGAATTTCGCAAATGGCAAAAACAATGCGCGCTTAGCAGTGTGACCGCAATGCAAATAATGGCGGATTTTCCACTACATGGCATATGTCCACACTAAGCGCTCACGGCATAGACGTTGCCACACTATGCGAAGTAGATTCCGCTTGTCCTTCGTTTTCCGCGTCATCTACTCTTTTTTAGGCGTAAAACCCCTTTATCCTATGCAGCTTGTAGGAAAATTCGGGATAACATCAGAAGTCCCTTAAGAAATCCTTATGAACACTCATCAGCCAAAGCTGCCACGCTTTTCAATAAAAATATATCGCAACATAAATATTTACTCATTTAGAAATAATATCGTAATATCGATATATTTCTCTTACATCTCTAGTTAGTTTGTATGTGCATTTCGTGATAAACATTTTTGAAAAAGAAAACAGAATTATGCACATTTTCGGTGCCCCAATTCAGTCAAAATGACCAAATAAACCTTCAGGGAGTGCTCTTCCACGCGTAAGTAGTTCGCAGCCAGTTTTTACCGATTTTTCCCTGAAGAAAAGACAATTTGAGTGCAATTACGTTTGGTGAAAGAGGAGAGAAAAAATGTTTCCTTGTATTTGTGCTACGCTGCTGCTGCTGCTTCTTCGCTGCGACCGCCACACTATTGTTGTTGTTTTATTTTTTGGCGGTGGGGCAAAAATGTTGTTCTCTGCAGGGACGATCACAGTTTTATTCTCAGACTCAGTTTTATGCTGCAATATATATATGTGTTTGCGTGTCTGGTGGTCTATGCGTGATGTGTATGTATAAGTGTGTGCGCGCCATTAATTGAACAAAAAAAGGAAAAAGTAGCGAGAAAAAGTGCCATTGCTTATAAATACACACAATAAAATTAAATTTTTATTATGTTTTGAAAATACTTGAAGTGCGCACACACACAGTAGCAAATATCTTCCAATTTCCACTTGAGCTTCTGCCGCCGCTGCTGCCGCGGTCGGCGTCGCTGCCTGCAGCACAGGTGCGGAGTGCGCGGGTATTTGTTTCAAGTGCAGAGCCAAACAACAAAATTAAATGGGAAATGAAAACAAAAACAATCAAAATGCGATGCACATTTCGGTGAATAATCAAGATGGAGGGGAACTTTGCTCTCTTTTTCTCACCTTTATGACTCAGCGTCTCGCCTACGCGCATCGTTTGATAATTGGAGCTTTGCTCTCTTCACTCCCTCTTTGGCTATCTCGCTCTCACCACCTTTCAAACGGTAAATAATAAACAGCACGCCCGGCTGGGTAAATCTTATCAGAAATTTCACCGCCCGCACCGAGATGCAAAGTTCCCAATTGGTCGTAAAGGTGGTGAAATGGAAATAGTTCCTTTTCGCTTTGGAATTTCCGTTTTACTATATATATATACCATAATGTTGTAGCATTTGTTAAGCATATTAAATGGGCTTAATTTATAAATTTGTATTCTTGGTTAACATTATACACTTAAAAAGAAGTGTATACTGAATTTCTGCAAAGCCATTACCTTCAAAATGTAAGAACTTTAATCCGCCTGGAATTTGTTATAATTTATTTCACTTCATAAAATATTAAAAAACAAATTTTTCTTGGCTCACTTATACCATTTGCATTTTGTCAAAATCTGTACTAAAAATTGTATACAATTTCTGTTTAAACTATTTGCTTGAGTTTGATTTGAGTTCTTGCTGCTCACGTGTGTGTATATTTCTGTGCTTATCTACGCTACGCTGTTTTCGCTGCGCTCCTTTTTTTTTTCTGTTTTTTTTTTTTTGTTATCAGCAGCAGAGGCAGTGGCAGCGGCAGAGGGAAACTCAGAAGGGGCCGTGTGCAAGCAATTGAAATGGCAATTGCAGTGGCAGCGGCGTTAGAGAAGCAGCAGCAGCAGAGGTGTCAAGACTTTAGCGTTGAAAATTTTGTTTTAATTTTACTAGCTGGCATTTTCAAAAGAAAAGCCAGATAAGCGAATAAAAAGAGAGCACTTTGGGGCTCCTTTCCTGAAATTTCCTAGTAGATTCTCCATTTCTATATCTTATTTCAAATCATCGTTACAGGTGAATACGTCAAGGGGAAGACTCTTAAGACAAGGGATCTTTCTTTCGAAAGTCAAAAGATATATTGCTTAAATTGTCTCAAAAACTAAGCTTCTTCGGCAATATTATCATTTTGGAGAAATCTATCATAATAGGAAACATACCTCCTTATAATTCCTGTTCTATAGTTAGTTATTCCTATACATTATTGTATAATAACCATTTTTATTTTTCTGAAACTAAATGTAGAATATTTTAAGCATTCTTCTAAGTTCCTCTAATTGCCAAGTTCTAGATTTGACGGGAAAAGAGCCACAGTGACAGTCCCTGCAGTTGCAGCAGCAAATCTTTTCCTTTGTCGAAGGTAACTGAAGCGAAGCGCGACACAAGACGAGAAGATTTGCTTGCAATGTGTGTGCACTCAATTCCACTTGGCGAACACCGCTCGACATGTGGGTGGGTTTTGATTTTTCTAGTGGTTCCGATCTGGGTTCTGTTTGGTTTCGTTGTATTCCCTTTTGTGCGGTTTGTTTCTATGATTTAATACAGTGAACACAGGCTCTATGGGAAATAGAGTTGGAACTTAAATCTTTATAACAAACTGTCTTCCTACTTTATTTAATTCCTAAAATACTTACTTTCCAAAGCCTAGAATTTACTATATAAATAATTCTTCTAAATATGAATATAATATATATATAAAGGGGAACAATAAAAAATGCCATGGATTAAGTGCAAGTCTAAATATATTTGAACTCTTTTTGATAGCAACTAAAATCCTTTTTAAAATGCTGAATCATTTTAAAGCTTTCCTGCTAATCTGATTAGTGACTTAACTGCGTTATCTTCTGTGGGGTATTCCAGTCCGATTTCAGTTGTGGTGTTAATTCCCGAGGCAAGATCATAAATCATTTTGTAAAAACGCCGCAAGAAGTTCCCAATAAAAGTAATGGCTAGTCTGAAGCTACGCCCCCAATCTATTGGTCTCACTCTGTCCTGACACCCACACATCATAGACTTTCCACCCACAAATGCAGTAGGTTTTGAGCTTTATGTTTTAACAGCTATTCTAATTTATGTTGCATATTGTTTAGTTAAAAATTTACCTTCAACTTCAAGAGAACCCCTCCATTCGCCCAGGGAATTTATTGGCAATGCAAATTTGCCAGCCCGAAAATTAAGTGCGCAAAGTCAATATTTCAATTTAGGCATAAACCAAGCGGAAAAAAAGATATATGCATAAAAAAACTGCATTTCATATGGCCAATTTGCATATGACGGTGGCTGAGGCTCCAAGTAACTGGCGGGTTTGGTGGCTGGCTCGGCCTACGCACCGCCAAAAAGTTGCAAATGCGGCCGCCTCTTGAAATGAGCTTCAAATGGTTTGTCTAACAAACTGCGTTTTGCTAGCATGCCAAATAATTATGTTATTAATTGGATTTATGCGCAGTTTGTGCAACATGCAACATGCAAATTTCCATGTCCGTAACTCAAGAAAATAATAAAAGCCAAAATCAAAAGTGATCAAGTCATTACAACTCCCCGGTGCCCCTTAATCTTTATGCCGGCAATTATAATTTGTGGAACGAATATTTAGGGTCGGAACGTAATAAATGTTTTTAAATGAGTGGCACTTAACCTGGTTAATTATATTATTAATAAAGAATACAACTTATTCGAAATGTTTTATATAGGAAGTATATCTGTTTACTAGTTTTCTAGTCTAGGGATATATTGAAATATCATTAACTACAATGAGTATTCTCCAAGGCTTCAAGACTTAAATATGTCTATAATTTAATGAATAATATCTGTATCATAATTTTATGTATCGTTTATTATTATATTATTCAGGAAGTATATCTGTTTACTAGTTTTTTAGTCTAGGGATATATTGAAATATCATTAACAATGAGTATTCTTCAAGGCTTCAAGACTTAAATATGTCTGTAATTTAATTAATAATATCTGTATCATTATTTTATGTATCGTTTATTATTATATTATAAAGGAAGTATATCTGTTTACTAGTTTTCTAGTCTAGGGATATATTGAAATATCATTAACTACAATGAGTATTCTCCAAGGCTTCAAGACCTTAATATGTCTATAATTTAATTAATAATATCTGCATCATAATTTAATGTATCGTTTATTATTATATTATATAGGAAGTATATCTGTTTACTAGTTTTCTAGTCTAGGGATATATTGAAATATCCTTAACTACAATGAGTATTCTCCAAGGCTTCAAGACTTAAATATGTCTATAATTTAATTAATAATAACTGTATCATAATTTTATGTATCGTTTATTATTATATTATATACGAAGTATATCTGTTTACTAGTTTTCTAGTCTAGGGATATATTGTAATATCATTAAATACAATGAGTATTCTTCAAGACTTCAAAGACATAAATATGTCTATAATTTAATTATTATTATTATTAATTATGATACAGATAATTGAATGTATCGTTTATTTACTCCGGAAACGGACTGTACAAATCTCCTAACGGCTTATCGCCGTCAACTAATTTTAGATCTATCGAAAGCGTGATTTACGCTTTTCAGTATTTCGCGTTTTTTTCTTTTTTCTCAGTCAGTGTCTGTGGGCGGCCCCTTCTTGTTATTTTTTGATATCCATATAAATATTTTTGCTCCCCATCCGCTGTTTCCCCTCAGAGTCCTCATGCTCTTGATCTTCTTGTCGCGATAATCCGTCCGCGCAATGGTAATAAAACGACAACAAATAACGAAACCGAAAGAAAAAAAATTGTCAACACGAATTTGAACTTATTTTTAGACCCTGGCGCAATAGGATTTTCTCTTTTATTGTTATAGTACCGACAACAACTTTATTAAGAAGTGCTTGGGAGCAGATTCTTATCAGCGGGGTTGGCTTTTGCCCCGAAATCCCAAACTTGTTTTTAAATCAAAGATCAAAAGGAGTTGCTGGTTGTGGGAATTCGAAGTTGAATATACTCTTTGATTTATTGTAATTCAGTAAGAATGCTTCCGGAATTAATTGACCTTTATTAACTTCAAATTTATAATAATTTCCTATCGAAGTATATTTTCTATAGAATTAAGGGAAACTTTCCACTTCAGAAAATAGTTAAGCGGTAAGTAAAGTAAAAACTTGGAAAAACCGTCTAGTTTTCAACTCATTGATATGTGCCCGCCTAACCCTTTAAACACTTTCTTAAAATATGAATCCACTCGCTTTTTATTCGCTCTCTGGCCCGTTAAAGTGCCACATTCAGTGCGCGAAATTGAAGCAAATGGCAGCTAAAAGAGACAAACTGCGCCAAAAACTTATGAAAACGCAACTTTAAACTGTAATAAAGTGGGAAATTACAGCGCATAAATCTCTGTCGCTGAGCTGTCAGTGAGCCGGCGACTGGGAATTGAAGGGGTCTTTGTGGGGCTCGGATCGGAGCGGAGCGAAGAGTCATGCAACAGGCAGGCAGTGGAGCCAACACCCACGCAAAACGAGCTCGTCTTGAATGAAATTAGCCCGTAACTAGAGTTTACAGTTTGGTAGCTACTGCCTATTGTCGCCCGATCGCGCCTGAATACCAAGTATTCTGGGTCTTAGCCACACACCGAGAGCTGGCCAAGACCGCTGCTTGGGTATTCTGTAGATGTCCGCGATTGGCGCTTCATTGCCCATATAATGCAAATAATTATTGCATTTAAAATCTAATAAATTGTTGCATTGACAACGCGGAGTTCGATGGAGTCCGTGAAGTGGGGTGGAATGGGTTAGGATAGATTGGTTTGGGTTGGCTATTGAAATGGCCATAAAAAAACTATTCCCAGCCGCTCCTATTTTAATGGTGTAGATATACATCACAAGGGTCTATGAGGATTGTAATTTATACAATAAAGATTATAATAAATTAATAAATATTGAATACAAATATCTTTTAAACCAATTCCTGTATTTAACACAGTCTGCCTAGTTCCATCATATTCTGTTCAGTGATTTTACTGATAATTAATTGAGTATTATTGATCTATTTTCTTTTCCTGGTCTCCTACTTGTGGTATAAAAACTATAATAAAATAATAAATAATAAATACAAATATCTTTTAAACCAATTGCTGTATTTAACACAGTCTGCCTAGTTCCATAATTTTCTGTTCAGTGATTTTACTGATAATTAATTGAGTATTATTGATCTTTCTTCTTTTCCTGGTCTCCTACTTCTGGTATCTTCTTCTGGCGCTAGTCTCTAGCGCTTTTCGAGCTTTTTGACCATAATTGCTGCGCTTGTCATTGCTAGTGTTGCATTGCCAACGTTCGAGTATTGTGTAAGGCGCCTGTGTGTGAGTGCGTGTTAAATACATGTAATTAGCCATGTTTGTGCCATTTAATCCACTCGACTGCGGAGCTCTCTCCTTCCGAACTCCACTGCTTTTATCGCTTACTCGCGCGGCGACGCTTTTCTAAGAATTCTTTTACGTTTTGTTTTGGCGCACGCATTAGGCGCCACACATCAGCAGCACGTTTAACCCGCAGGACATGGACAGCGAGGGCTAAGCGGAAGGGACGAAGGCAAGGCGATGGCTATGGTTTAAGGGAGCTGGGATGGGGCAGTGGCAATCTGGGGAGCTGTGGCGCATACTCCACATATTTATGGCTATTTAAGCGAACCGAACGAATCGTGGATGCCGATGACGATGACGAACTTGCCGCCGCCTGCCGTTGCTGTTGCTCTCCTGCTTGTTGCACGTTGCTGCTGCTGCTGCTGCTGCTGCCCGTTGTTGCTCCCGGGCACAAATGTGGTCAAAATAGTAGTAAAAACTGGAAATATATATAATAACTTTATATTCTTCAACGAAAAGTACAGAGACTTAGAAGTCGAACTAAACTCTATTTAGATTTATTATTTACTTAAGTCTTCATTTTGAAATAACTAACTAATGAAGGTTTTCCAAACTAGGAAGTTCACAAAACAGACTGTTTGATACAAGAAACTACTTGAATATTATTTTAAAACCCTAAAAAAACTATATTTTGTTTGGCTAAAGTTGTATAAATGTCAGGAACGTCTGTTTAAGCAAAGATATTTAGTTAAATGAATATCTATTATTTCGACGGCAACTGTTTAGTGCTCCCAATACTTGCCACTGCTGCTGCTGTGGTCCGGCAGTCATTGGCATTGATTGGCAGTTGAACACGCAACAATTGTTGCATGTACAGGCGTCGGCAATGACGGTGAGACGCCAACAAACCACAACAATATTGGGGCACACACAAGAGTCTCAACAGTCACAACAAAGTCGATGATTGCGGCTTCTGGCAGTTTACTTTGTCACATGTTTAGCCATTACTTTGTAGGCTGGTTTAATTGGCTTGTCCTCAAGCTCTCTTCAAAATTTGTCAAGTTCTATCGAGAAGCTGGGCTTTTATTTACTTATTTATTGGAGTTTTTATTGTAGGCTTTAGGTATTTCTTAGTAGAAATTATTATGAACTATGGTTTTAATTAATATGATTTATTATTCATATTATTAGAAGATTTCTTTTTTCATATACTTCTTTCAAAATCATAAAAACTGTTATGGAAGCAGTAGAGTTAGCTTCTCTAAAGTAAGAAAATTAAATGCTGTCAAAAATCTATTATTTTTCATTCAAATTTGGAGTCGCAATATCTTTAAATTGGAATCGGAACACTCCCTTTAAGAGTATGACTCGACCACCCACCACAAACTTCCATTTGTAGGTCTTGGCTTTGCAACGCGGTGGTGTCTCCGTGTTGACAGCTCAATTACTCACATGACAAAGCCTGCGTGCCGCTCTGCAATTATCGCGGCAATTATTTGTAATTAGAATTGAGTTAATTTACTCAAAAAAGGATTTTTTCCTGTGCCAGTGTATTTTTTCCTTTGACGTTTGCACTTTGACACGTGCAAGGGGAATATGTAAATGGTTGCTGCTCATGTGAGTGTTTATGCAATTTGCGTTTATACTTTTTTATGGTCTGAGCCGGTCTACATAATTATAGCATATACTATGTAGAAGACTTTTTTGTTAGTTTTTAGTTTTTCGCTTGTGTTTTTGAGGGGCGGCGCGCTACATGACTATTTTCGACAATTTTTACGACGACTGTGTAATGTTACCCATGTTGGCAATAAAATCGCGTTTAGTAGTGTTAAACACGCAATAAAAAACCAGTGGGAGGAGCGATTGATCATAAACATTCTAAGCATATTTACAGTTGAGGTCAAAAATTTAAGAGATGAACCTGAAACACTAAAATAAATGATAATAATTAATAAAACTGTAACCCTTGGGAATTTAAAAGAATTTCTAAGAAGTTCTGGTTTTCTTCTTAATTTTTTAAGATTTGTATTATATTTTATTATTATATTATATATTATATATAATATAAATAAATTATATTTTATAGGTTTAAAGGAAATTTGTATTATAATCTTTCGTATTTCTTAATTTTTAACATAAGTTTTTCAACTTGAATAATGTTTCTACCCCCTTATGTGATCAATTGATCCCTATATTCATTATTTAGCTCTATCCATGATTAAACAAAGCATACATCACTCTTCAAAGCCAGATTTACTAAAAACCTTATATGTATTGCATTCTTAACTATAGCTGTCCCTATACTCACATGTTTCCTGGTCGATTTGGCAACTGCACTTGCAATTTTCAGCACGCCCCAGCAGCTGTTCGGCTGCTTCCGCCCCTTTTCGCAATTCTAGGCATTTACGCAGGGAAATTCGATTTGTTCCCTTGGCTCCATTGAATTCCGAACTCGATTCCTCGCTCGTCCCACGCACGGAAAATATCGTTGACGCTGCTGCTTCTCCTCCTTAGAGTCCAACCTCTGACGCCGCCCTCTTCCTAATTTCCCTCGTACACTTGTTGTGGTTGCGGTTGTGGGGTGTTTACAGTTTGATTGTGATTGTGGGTTGAAGCCACCAACACCAACAAAGGCGATAAACTCAAAAAAATAAATGTTACTCTTTTGTAGAATATTTTTTCAAATATTTTAAACTCCTGAATTGCGCAAAAATTATTATAAAAGAAGTTAAAGGATTTAATAGGAGACTTAGGGATTATAAAATATTAAAGAATCTAGCTTGGTCGAGGAAAATATAATAAGAAGATACTTTTTTTATGGAGGTAATTTTTAGGAGGTATCTCTATTATAAATTTAATTCGATTTACATTTTTTCAATGTTTAATATTAAGGCGCACATATTGTTTTTCTTTCCGTGTGCCCGCACCACACAAACACGTTTGCGTTCACGTGCAGGCGCCCCAACTGCAGATAGGGCATTTGATTTGTTTAAAACAAACTTTTGCTGCCTGCGTAGTGGTGGTGTGCACTTGCCTGCCTGCACAACACACTCAATCACAAAGAAAAGAGAAGAATACGTCACTCAACAGCAGCTAGGAATCAGGGCTGAGGCAAAGAACTCAAGTCATGAAATATTAAAAATATCAAATCCTAAATCAATTATTTAAATCAATAGAACTTAGAATAATGAGACTTGATGTTTGAGCATATTATAATAATAAAAAAATTAAATAATAAACCTTCCAATTGACATAATTTAAATTAAGACTTCCTCAAAGGCTCCACCTTCCATCTAAAGTTAAAAAGGAACTGCAGCGCCACTCATTCCCAACCCTGGCAAACCCACTCAGATACACACAGACACCGAATGCAGTTGGGCTTCGTTCAGTTCGTCAGTCAGCCAATTCGTCACTCACTCATTCAGCCAGTCAGTCAGTCATCGCTCGGTGGATTCCGTTTTCTGTTCAATTCGTTCGGCATTCGTCGTCGATCGCTCGCTTCGTGCAGTTGGTTTCGCGCTCGCTCCCCTTCGCGTCCCTTTTTTTGTTTTCTCTGGGGATTTTTGCGTAATTTCCCGCAGAAATACTGCCGAGCAGCATCAATAAATTAAATTATTATTATTGAAGTGCACACACCGCGAAATGAAAAGATAACAATCGAATTAAGAATCGGAAATGGAAATGTAACTGCAGGAGCAGCGACTAATAAAGGGAATCGATCGACGATCGCCGTCGTGGAGGGTCGCATTTGCATACGAATAACATTTTGATGCTGATTTTGATTTGTGCATCGGTATCGCGCGCGACTGTGTGTGCGCGAGTGTGTGAGTGTGTGTAATAAAAATAAATAAAATAATATCTGCAATCTCAACATGTGTACGTTTGTTTTGCCTTAGTTCCTTGCCTTTTACCCTGCTCGACTTTTGAGTTTTTCCTCAAATTGAAACTTTTGCTTCGTTCTTTATCTTTTGCTTTGGTGTGTGCATTGTTTGTTTATTTTTAAACATGGGTCCAAGACCCTACTATTTCTCTTTCATTTTCTGGTACTCTTTCATTTTTGGTTCTTTTTTTTTCGCCCTCTTTCAATGGCAGCGGAAGTGGCACTGCTTCTGTGTACGTCCAACATTTTCCCAAGTACCCACCTTTATTTTTACCTGGCCAGCATGATTTACGCGTTATTGTCACTGGCGCATTTATGATTGATTATCGATTGGAATTATATGATACGCATGCGCGAATGCGTGCCTGCCATAAAAGTCCCTCAAAAGTCCTCGGTCTCGGTCCTCCGTTCGTCTCCACCTGAGTTATGATCGCTGGATCGTCGATCGTCAGTGCACTGAACGCACAATTACTAACTGTTAAATTAGTTCACCGGGTCTCCTAGTACTTTAATAAGAATATTCTAAAATATGTTCCTTTGAAAATGATCTAATTTAAACTTAAATAATTTAGTTTAAAGTCTTAAGAACCCTATAAATTCTGGATATAGATACATAAATCTAAAATCTCTTTCTATTCTTATTCATTCATTAATTCGAAATTAAATTTAGATTATATAGTACAGATTTTAGAAAGGCTATTAGTTTGGTATATAATATATATATCATATCATAATTTTATCTTTAATATGATGAGATCCAAGGACCATATTTTTTCGAGTGCGTTTTTCTTGGAATAAAAAAGAGAATGCGCCAGTTTTGGGTGGGGCAAGTAGGAAAAAAAGAACAGGGACAGCGAGGAGGTGATACGTGATCTGAGCTCGGGTAATACGTAATTGCGAATTACGATTATTGATCTTTAATTGAATGGGGGAATGTCCCCAAGCCACTTGAAGAAACCAACAGACAGTGGATCATAAGTGCATCGTAAATTGTTCAAATTATATTGAAATCCCAAAGGATAAATACTTCTGTTGTGAAATTGTATTTAGATCAATTCCAAAAACAAAGAATTCTATTTCTCTATTTCAGTTATTTCCTTTACTAACAAATCTAAGCCAAGAAGATTCTCTTTTAAGTAAGGCAAATACTTTTAAGCCATTGCATAAATATGTTTATATTTTCTACGAATTTCTGAATAATCACGTGGAGTCCCTTGTTGGACCCACCTGCAATCAGCGGAGTGTCAAAGCTCTGCTTAAACAAGCCGGGGGCATTATCGAAATTTGTATGCTTACCCCCACAATCAATCGAATTCCACAAGACAGGCCCAATCCGAGAGACCACAATTGCCACCTAAAAACACATGGTCAGCTGGACAAATACATAAATGTATATATTGCCACACTCCCCTCCTTCCATGATACTCTCTATCTTTCGTAACCCTCGCGATAAGTCCGCTTGGACACCCAGCCAAGTGTCACTTATGTTGTATCTCGAACTCTGAAAATAACAGAGGAATTTTGGTTATTTTACCTAGCATATAGAATGGTCTGATGTTATGTCTATTTAATTTAGGAATTAGATATGAGAAAGGATTATTTCTCAGATAAGAATAGGGTTCATATATATTCAATATATATTATGTGTGATTTCATAGTTCATAGGGCTTTTAAAATAATTTACTCTTTTATTTAAATAAGTTAAGGAACCAGAACTTAATTTAGCTTTAGAAAAGGTTTAATATTTCGAAAAACGATCATAAATAATACATCTTTGAAGAATTCATACATTTCCGTTCCGTTCTTGACTGCTTCTGTTTTTTGAAAATATTCATCTTATGGATGATCTTTAATAACATTTATTAAAAATATAGAAATGTTTTACTACAAAGACAAGGCCGTAACCATTTAACTAATAAGAAATTGTACATTTTACTTAGAGTATCTTGTGGTATTACACCTAAAGCTATGCACATTTAGCGCCTCCGGCTCTGGGTGACTTTGAGCAATTAAAAAAGTGGCTTTGCCAGCCCCCCTTGAGGCACGCCTGCTTCTATCAGCGTCAAACAACAAATTGTCAATGCTGCTAGAAAAAATACAAATTAAAAACAAAACTCGGGCAACGCCTCAAAGTATTAGGCCCGAGTTGATCGAAATTAATTCACGCAACGGCTAATTTGGCCAGAAAAATGCGCCACTTGGTCTGTCGGTCCTAACTGTCTGTCTGTGCCATCGGACATCGGACTAGTGGAGAGGTGTTTTCTTGTTGTCCCAGTGCTGCTGCACTTGTTGATTTATAGTCGGCATTTAATTGCTTTTGAAATTGGATTTACCTGCCTGCCAGCCAGCCAGCCAGCCTGCTGCACCACCGAAAGTGGTGCGAAAAGGGGTGGTCGGTCCGTCGGTCGGGTGGTTCGCCTTGTGTGGTTTTTATACGACTTTAGTGCTCCAGCTTGCACAAATTAATGGCTACTACAAATTTTCATTCAATTAGACTTTGTCACTTTTAAATTTAATTAAAAAATATTTTTCGACACCTTGCCCGCAGAAATATGAGATTGCTACGTGCGCCTCGTTGCTGAAACCACACAAGCGCGATGGCGATGCTGGGGAGAAGTTCTTCAGAAAAGCGGTTAACATTGAAATGTCATAACTCAAATTGAATTGTAGTCTTTACCGTTAGACACACTGTGACGTGTGTATCAAGGGTGGCAAAGCCCAGGGCGAAGAAAGGGGTGACGGACAGACCCACATCCACATCTGCGGTGCGCTGACAAGTTGTAAACCATTTGGTTATCATTTGCGCTAATTATGAGCTGCAGTTCTCGCCACTCGTTCGAGTACAGTGGAGCTCCACTTGGGTGGAATAGGGAAAATAATAAATGAGGTGGATTTCATAGAACAATGTAAAAATGAGTAAAAAATTAGGAAAAGCCAGTCGTCTTAAATTTAATTATGTATAGATTTAGCAGGAACAGCTTATTATAAAAGCCTACAATAAATAATTGTGCATCATACATAATTTATTCCTGATCTATCAATTATTTTCATCTAATATTCGCTCAAAAAAATATTCAGTTATGTATATTTAATGTATAATTATAATAATTTAGTCTTTATATGTAAAGTGTTCTTTATTCTTCTCGGAAAAGTAGAAATCGCAGATCCCGATTCCTCTTTCATCGACTTACTATTGATATATCTTTAAAATATTTTTATAATAAACTAGTCACACTACCGTTTCATTATATAAACCGAATTGTTTATATCTAACTTACGTTTATCTATATAATATGTTATTTCTACTATGTACTATTTGTACATATATTTATAGAGTTCAGAATACTTTGGGTAGGGGGAAAATAGAAGTTTTCAAATGGAAATATTTATGAATTCTATTAAAACATATTCCAGCCTTTTTTGCCTTTTAAATATTTGTATTTATAAATCGCAAATCAGGCTAACATTTATTTAAAGCCCAATTACCTAGAACAATAGTCAAGTAATATTAGTAACTTTTCCTCACAAGTTTATTAGTATAAATTAAAGTAGAAGACAATCATTTTCCATGTATAGAAAATAATAAGAATGTTATATAGCTAACTCTCTTTTATATGAATTCTAGTTATTTCTCAGTCAAATCATCGCTTCTTTAGAATTGTAAATAATTTCCACCTCGCCACTTTGAAGTTTCCCGGAATTCGCCAACACCCAAAAAAAAGTCCCCCAACAATAGATTCTTCACAAATGTCGTCAGCGGCGATAGGCGATCAACAAAAACAATATTGAGAAGATAAAAATAATTTTCCAGCGAAATCGAGTTTCGATTATCAGTCAACCAACCATACAAACTAACTGAAATAATAATAATTCTCAATGAGAAAATGTTGCAGGCAATTTGTATGCAAATGGCCGCCAACATTGAAAGTGGGAGGAGTCCGTTCATGACAGGAACCTCCCAACGGCTTCATTCACAAGCCAAAATCATGATGCATTTGTAAGACCCTCCGATAAATAGTCTCCTCCTGCTCTTTAGCCTTCTAGGCACTTGGCCAAGTCTACACACTTTAAGAAAAATTCACAACAAAATTGGGTTTTATTCTTAAATAAAATTGCTACCTGCGATTTCAGTTTATATACTTTTAAAGATAAAGAAAATAGGCAAAGCTTCTTACATAGTCGAGTTCAAGACGAGTTGACTTGAAAGTTAATCGAACCTCTACTTTTTTGCGACAGGAACCAGTTGGGAATTTTAGTGCAAATCAAGCTGTATATGCGTCTAGGCTAAAGGATCTTGTATACCTTGGACTCTATTACGCTTTAAACTTCTTTACCAAAGCTTTACACTAGTGAATATATTTAGGGAGATTAATATTCAAGTTTTATGCATAGTGTTTTGCTTTAATTTGGGGTTTTTAAAGCAATTTCTCTCAGTGCCTTTGGCGATTTAGCATGCGTTGTGTTGTGGGCGTTTCTGAAGCCAATCTAAGCTCAATGATTAATGTATGCGATTCCATTTGTGTATTTATTATTTATATGTGCTTTTTACTTACTCTTTCTTACAGACTATCCGCCCGCTGATAGTTATACCGGTTATCGGGTAACTCCACCCCAAATCAACGGCAGCAGCAGCAGCAACAACATCAACAACAACAACAGCAGCCATCACATCAACAACAACAACAACATCTGCAGCAGCAGCAGTAGCAGCAGCAACAGCTTGACAGCAATCAACAGCACCAACAGAATGGACACCGACGATGTGGAATCTAATACCAGCAGCGCCATGTCCACACTGGGCTCACTCTTCTCGTTCACATCGCCGGCGGTGAAGAAGCTGCTGGGCTGGAAGCAGGGCGACGAGGAGGAGAAGTGGGCGGAGAAGGCCGTCGACAGTCTGGTGAAGAAGCTAAAGAAGCGCAAGGGAGCCATCGAGGAGCTAGAGCGGGCGTTGTCATGTCCCGGACAGCCCTCGAAGTGTGTCACCATTCCGCGCTCGCTGGACGGACGACTACAGGTGGGTTTATTACATCACCAGATGTTCAGGATTCACTGCATTATGAAAAACTAATTAAGATCAATTTATTCCATAAATACCCTTCAAATTAATGTCTATCGTTATCCTGTAGGTCTCTCATCGTAAAGGATTACCGCATGTCATCTACTGCCGCGTTTGGCGCTGGCCTGACCTGCAGTCCCACCATGAACTGAAACCCTTGGAGCTCTGCCAGTATCCGTTCAGCGCCAAGCAGAAGGAGGTATGCATCAACCCGTATCATTACAAGCGGGTGGAGAGCCCCGTTCTACCGCCAGTTCTTGTTCCACGGCACTCGGAGTTCGCACCCGGACACTCGATGCTGCAGTTTCCCCACGTGCCGGAGCCGAGTATGCCGCACAATGTGAGCTACTCTAATAGTGGCTTCAACTCGCATAGCTTAAGCACCAGCAACACATCGGTGGGCAGCCCGAGTTCCGTGAACTCCAATCCCAATTCGCCGTTTGACAGCTTGGCGGGAACGCCGCCGCCCGCCTACAGTCCTTCGGAGGATGGGAACTCCAACAATCCCAATGATGGGGGCCAGCTGCTGGATGCCCAGATGGGTGATGTGGCCCAGGTTAGCTACTCGGAGCCTGCCTTCTGGGCCTCCATTGCTTACTACGAGCTAAACTGCCGGGTGGGCGAGGTGTTCCACTGCAACAACAACTCCGTGATTGTGGACGGCTTCACGAATCCGTCCAATAACTCGGATCGCTGCTGCCTCGGCCAGCTGAGCAATGTGAACAGGAACAGCACCATCGAGAATACACGCCGTCATATAGGTGCGTATATATTAGTAAGATTAAAACTTTAAACACCTATCTTACATCCTTAAAAAGTATATAAAATCTGTATAAATCTTTATTTTTTTTTTTTTCTTATTTATGCGTTTAGAGACGAATTCTATTTTCTTTGCATCACAGGGAGCCAAATTTAAACGTTCATGTGAATTTGCGATAAGAAAAAATACTTAAGAGGCCAATAACTCTTATAGATTGTAATTTGAATGGTCTTAAATTAGAAAAGTGAAAAGAACGTCAGCTCTTATCGCTATGGGAATATATTTCTGGTAGACAAACGAGAGTAGGTCACGTTCTAAGAAAACTGTAGTAGGCAGGAAATCATATAAATTCAGGGGTTTGATTATTTGAAACACGGTAGGAGTAGAGTCCTTTATTATTTCAAATATAACAGAAGCATATTTTAATGTCTTTAATTTATTTCTTGCCGCAGGCAAAGGCGTCCATCTCTACTATGTGACTGGTGAAGTCTACGCCGAATGCTTGTCTGACTCCGCTATTTTCGTGCAGTCGCGGAACTGCAACTACCATCACGGATTCCACCCGAGCACCGTATGCAAGATCCCGCCGGGCTGCTCACTCAAGATCTTCAACAACCAGGAATTTGCTCAGCTGCTGTCGCAGTCGGTGAACAGTGGGTTCGAGGCCGTCTACGAGCTAACCAAGATGTGCACGATCCGGATGTCGTTCGTCAAGGGATGGGGGGCGGAATACCATCGACAGGATGTGACATCGACGCCCTGCTGGATCGAGATCCATCTGCATGGGCCGCTCCAGTGGCTTGACAAAGTGCTCATGCAAATGGGCTCGCCGCATAATGCAATTAGTTCGGTATCCTAAGCTTAAGATAAAGAAAGGTCCCTAAAACGGAAGCGGAAACAAAACGATACAAAAAAATACAAAAACCAGTAGCTAAATGAGTATGTGTGAGAGTGATGAAAGCTAAGTGTGTAAAAGACGTAGAAAACACAGGACAAAAGAGAAGGAAAGCCTAGGTTTAGTTAGGTCCTAAACTTGGGGACACAGAAGAGTTCGTTGTCTATGTAACGCATCTGCAGATTTAAATAGATTTACGCAAGCAGGCTACTACTCAACACCCCGCCCTTTGCCCATATTTTATAGTTTATCGTATGATTTTCTATGCGAATGTCATTCCTAACGCTAAAATACAACAACAGCAAGCTAAGAAACCAACTACAAAAACATTATTTATATTATTATAGCTTGTAGATCATTTGTAACTATTTACAAATGATCTACATGCTATAATAATATAAATAAATAGTTACAAATGATCTACATGCTATAATAATATAAATAATAATAATCTATGCCCTTTGGCAAAAAGTTGTTGTTCAAGAAGTCTATTTCAAGTGCTAATTATGTGTCATTGCAAAACTGCTTTAAATATACAACAAAAAACGAAAAAAACACACATTTACACATTTAATTAATCCTACCTACTTAAGATACATAAGCAACAAGAAATTTAGAAAAGGATACAAAAAACAAACAATCTATGCAATACATTTCTTAAAATGATTTCTTTTAGAATCACACACAAGTTTATGTTTTTCTCATTTTTTCCCCGTTTGCCTTTGATCAACGAATTCAATGTTCAAAAAGTTGATTTAAATCTATGTTTTAACTAATTTTAAGTTGGAAAAATAAAATTAAAAAAAAAAAATAAGAAAGAAGAAACAGAAAATGTAAAAGTGGAAAAATGTATAATTTTATTAAAAACTTTCCCAAACAATGATCTTTTGTTAATTTAAGTAGGACCAGGGAAAAAGCAAGCTACTTTTTTATATATATAGAAATATACATGTATAATTTTTTATAAACCATCGTACACTAAAACTTCGTAGTTTTATAATTTCCTTTTAATTTTTTGCTTAAAGTTAAACATTTCGTGTGCCGAAACATCAATAGTTGATAATCAAAAAGAAACCACAACAAAGGAATAATTTTGAATAAAACGTTTTTGACTTATGAGTTTTGTTTTTTTTTTTTCGATATATAAACATTTTTATAAAATATATATAAATCTTAAATATGGAAATGTAAATTTAGCTGTATATTAGAGGCTTAGGCAAGATACACGGCCTTAAATAATGTAATAATTGTGCCTATTCGATGTTTTACGCGCGCCTTTAATATTTTATATGAACTACATAGGTTGAAGACCTCAAAATATGAAAATACTCAATCGAAATAACAAATGAAAAACAAGAAACTATAATGTTTGCCTTGAAGTTTACAATTCTTGAGCCACAGTCCACACACAATATGCTATATATTGCCTTAAACAACACGCCTTGCATGCCATTTAATGTTTAACGTAATATTGTAATAATACAGAATATATAAATTATGAAAATAAATAAAGAAGAAAAACACTTCACGGGGATTAGTTTTCGAACAACATTGGTTTTGTGTACTAGTCATTAGTACCTACAAAAATGTGAGGCTTTTAAATGTTATTTTTATTTCTAAAGGGATATTTTCATTTTCTTTACATTACTTAAATTTTAAACTTAACAAAATTAACATTAAATTATTTGCACTTTCGTTAAAAACCTTGTTAAATTCTAATCGGTGTTATCGATAGTATAAAACAGGTTGTCATCTCCATCTGTCGGTTGACTTACCGAAATCAGGTTGGCAGCCACCTCTGTTGTTTTTTCCCGTCAACATGAGCGCTGTGAACGATCCGCTGGAATTATTGTCAAATAAGGGCAACCGCCAGCCCACTTTTCTGGGTCCACTATGGAATCCGGTGGCCTGCGGACTCGCCGGAGTGGGCGTGGCCCTGTTCGTCAACTGGGGCTTCCGTAGACCCGTGTTTTCCGGTGAGTTTTCGCTTCGTTCCATGTGACGTAACATTGTTTTTGTCCAAACTAACTAATGGAAATTGTGAATATTAACTAAATAATCTATGTTTCGCAGGCATCCAGAAGCACATTGCCTTTGGGGCCATCGGCTTCGCTGCTGGAACATATTTCGACCAGAAGAGAAGCGAGTACCTGGCCAAAAGAGATGCCGTCCTCAGGCACTACATAGAGCTGCATCCCGACGATTTTCCCGTGAAGGGTGAGTAGGGCCGGAAAAATGCACTTCTATGCCACCTTTAACTTTAACTTTCCATTTTCCGTTTCCCAGATCGCAAGAAGTACGGTGATGTCCTGGAGAGTTGGGTGCCAGTTCGTTAAATGGATCATAAACTTATTGTAAAAGCCAACGATGGAAGTAGTTAATAAAACAGCTTTAATTGTATAAGTGTGATTTCGAAATGGATTCGACTTCTAAGAGTACTTTTCAATGGAAATACGGCTTATTTTGGTATCTTTAGTTTCGAGTGAATCTTTATTTCCAGATTTTCAGTTTTATATAAGGAACAACTGAGATTTGTCTAACTAACTAAGCAAAATTTTCTTATCGAGAGGAAGGCTGCAAAGCAGAAATAATGTCGGGAATTTACTTGGCGAAGTCTTATTAAATGTAGATCATTATATTTATTTAAAAATTCGTAAGATTTAGAAGGCCGATTGACTCTGTTTAGAGAGTATTCCTGTTTATATTTACTTTATGAGTAATCACATTCTTTTTTATTTATTCTCTACATCTGAAAAATTACTTCTGAATTACAAACATCATTTAAAATGAAGTTGCAAGAAATATAAATTATATATTTTGGGAATATTTAAAATGATTATCGGACTTGCCACACTTATCGAAAATGTGGCGCCACTGTGTATGATGTATGATTTATATGATTACTACATTGAGTTCTACATGGTTTTACATGCATGAGGAATTGTTTTTATAAAATTTGATAAATAATTGAAAAAATGGGGTTTTTAAAAATTGCCTAATTTATTTTCAGACTGTTAATATCGAAATATTTACAAGCGGCGCCGTAGAGTTTTAAGATGCGCGCGAAGATGAATTTCTCATATTTGCTTGATGTTTACTTTCAAAATGGCGAACGTCTCAGAGACTTGCTCTCTCGCCCTCAATTGGCAAATTGGCCGGATAATTTAAGAAATAGCAGTTAGCGGAATTTATAACATGATATATATTTATGTTAAATTTAAACATATCGTAGTATTTTTTCAACTTTAATGCCACAGAAAACATCAATTAGTCAAAGTAGAATTAAAGTACACTTTTTCAGCTTATTACTCAATTGACACCGATTACATGTTAACTTTTACCCCACTTTTCTGTTAACTCATGTAGAATGTAGAATGTTGCTGTTACAATAACAGTTTTAGATCATGCAAAACGGCCAACTCTGGCCAGAAAATAGCTTAGTTTGCAACTCTGATTGGATAGGATGTGGCTGCGCAAAAAAGTGTTCAATTATAAACTAACATCGCACGAGGAAGCTTAACAAACCGCGCTAAAGAAACCCGAGAAAAACCGATGGAACGTTAAACAATTAAAACTAAACAAGTGAATAAATACAAATAAAAAGATAAACCGAATAAATCGCAACTCAAATTTTTCATTTCAAGGCAGTGTTCTTTTGCGTTCGTTTAAGTGTGTGTGTGTGTGCTTCGTCGTTTTACCGTTACAATTTACGAAAACCGAAAATAAAGTGAAATTCCTAATACAAATAAATGCCAATAATAGTTAATAGTTAAACATAGGGAGCTAATTAGTGTTCATTAGTTGCAAAAACAAAAAAGTTGCTTGCCTTTCTTTTTGCGCTCTTTCGGTGAGCAGAAAACAAAAAACAAAAAAAACAACCAAGACTCCGTACGCCGTCGGCTTCTTCCAACTGGGAATTTTCTTATCAGCAGCAGCAGCAACAGCAGAAGCAACGATTATGGCAAAGGTAAGAAAGTCTGAGGGCTGAAGCTCTTAACTTTATTAGAAAATTATTTATTTACGAACAGATGCTGCTCTCCTTCTATTTTTCCCACGACTTTGCTTTGGCAAATGTTTGTCAATTTGCTCTTTATTTTATTGCTTGTGTGTGTGTGCTGGGTGCGGGTGCGATTTTCACTTGTTTGTATAAATTATGCATGTTTTTTGCGGATTTCGCATTGATTTCCTTCCTTCCTCTTTGGTCCGTTCGTTCCTGAAGGAGAAGGAATCGATTCCCCACGACATTTTATGATGTGTAAAATTGAACGGGAATTATACGGAACCAAACAAAAATGTTGTGCAGCCATAAAAATACGGTTGTACGGTAAAAAGGTACACTCGAAGTTGAAGGAAAATAAGTAGAAAAGGAAGAGATTTTGGTGGGCGGTCGTAAAGGGGCATACAAAGTCGTTAAGGTTACTGAGCGAAAGGGAAAGATAGCTAAAACCCGTAAAAGCTAAATATACTCATGGTTTATATTTTATTATAAAGGCTTCGCTTCATTTAAAGCTTAATTAAAGCAGTAACAGATTGTGCTTTCAGTTTCTTATAGAGTATTAAGTAAACTCTTGCTTTAAGTCCCTAACATCCAACGTTAAGGGATTGAAAAACTTATTTAATTTATAAATTTAGTGTATTCCTTAGCAAGTGAAATTCTTACTTTTAAAACTTGTTAATAAATCTGATCTGACTGTAGATTGACGTCAAAATAACCGTATATTTTTCCCACATTAAACATTAAATCCATCTTTATTTGCCTAACAATTTAATATAGTTAAATGAACTTAAAAAATACTTATAAAAAAAACCTCTTACTATTAAAAAATCGGTGTAACCGCATCTTAATGCTCGAAGGAAGCGCTTACTGCTCCTTAAAACGCCTTCAAATCTTTTCCATCAGGCTAATGAGTGAATTTCTCAAGAACTTCTCTCCCGCCGCTATCGCCTCCACCCGCAAATAAAGGAAAATCCCACTTATTGGCCAATCTGCACGCTATTACACTACGGCCGTAAAAAGCCAAGGAGCCCAGTCCGAAGATCCCAATGCAGGTCCGGAAAAAGCCGAAGAAACAGCCAAGACATTTTTCACTGCCCAACGAAACGTCTGTGGGAGAAATGAGCCACATTTTTCGTGTGGTTTTTCTTTTGACTCGCGGCATTTCGTCGATATGTGTGCAGCTCGAGTAAATTTGGTAATACATTTTTTATGGCCCACCGCCACGTGTGTGATTGAAGAGTGGGTGCTTCATGGGTGGTTCCCTCGAGTGAGTGGCTCGAGAACCCCCTTAACAGTCGCGTGTCTGGCTGAAGGAGTATGTATCTCTCGTGACAGGTTTGTTTTGCTCTTGATAAATTACCTTGCCACTTGTCGCTCAACATGAAATTATTTTGCGCTATCTTAAAGTTTTCCCTCTCCGTTTTCCCCTCCGCTTTCCCTTGTTTTCCTTTTCGCCCATGAAATTTCTGATTTGCACGCCAAATGCGGCCAAATGTCTCCAAGTCAAGTTCAGACTTACATTACACAGCCGAGCTGGAAAATGCTTTACAATTGAGATTCTTGGGACTCTCGGGTTTCTAGAGATATTATTATTATGTGCTCGGGACTGGAGGATTGGCTACCCCCAGAAGCGGAGAGTCCCCAGTGCGCCTTAGTTTGTCCTTTGTCCTTGAGTGGCCTTCGAAAGCGGAATAAATATGTTTAGAGGGGATGCCAGGCGCAGGTTTGCTGGAGACAGCGGTTGTCCTAAAAAAACTAAAAAATACTGTAAAAAAAACTTCAAATTTCTTAATATGCTATTTTAAAATTGGTTAGACACAATAAATTATATAACAGAATACAAACAAAATTTAAAATTGAATAAAATATAATATTGGCAATGATTATTAAATTCAAATAGTTTTTATTTTACTTTGTTTTTTTTTGTTTTTAGATGGTTATGGTTAACTTAATAGTTTTAATTAATATAAAGCTTTTATAAAATCCCTTAAACTTAATTGAATTTAATTTATAATTTTAAAATCACTTTCCACTTTTCCTTATACAACAATAAACGTACCTAGAACCTCTCGAGGGTACTGTAACTATATAGATACTTTTCGACTTCAATGCCTCTGCCATTTTTTGTTGTCTTCGCCTTTATTTCGCGACATGCTCATAATCATTCGCGTATGTCCCGCCCCTCATCTTCGCCCACTTTTCATCCATTTTGTCGTCCTGCCACACAGCCCCTATATCATTATGTGCAGCCTGTAGTATTATTATATTCGTTCATACAATTGTCGTCTGGGGGGTCGCCTCTTATATACATTTTTTTCATGTCAACAGCAGCAGGCGCAACCGCAGGAGCTGCTCCTGCAAGTGCAAGGATAACAGGGCGAAACTAACAATAAGTAGTAGCCATCTTTCTTGTATACATATAGTGGTCCTACTTATGCGGTAAGGATCTAGAAAGGCAGCATGAAAAAGGAAATAAACAAAAATGGGAGTCTAAGGGCTGATTAAATTGAGAGTGGTATGAAATATACATTAGGTTTTATATTTTTTTCAACTTGAGTTTTGTGCAACTTTTATAAAAGTGCTAAGGTAAATCTTTAGAGTCTAAAATAAACTAAAATCAAATGGTTTATCAGGAATATATAGCTTGGTATAGTATTTTTGGTATTGGGTTTTGGTATTTAGTATTTCATGATGGTAATTTTAGTATTTACTATATAAACCCAAAAAATACTTATGAATAAACTTCCAGAATATAATTCTAGTTATTTTTAAAATAAATTAAATCAAAATAAATTTACTTTTCAGTAAATATGTATTCAATTCCATAGACATTTCCATTTTAGAATAATCTTTTCACACTTTAGCGCCAAATCAAATATTCTAATTTCTGTTTAGGGACTAGAAATAACTGCAACATAAAAGTACATTTACCATACATTGCAAAATTTTAATATTGCAATAACTTTCAAAGTGCCTCTCACTATTGGGAGGCATCGGTTTGACATTCGACTCTTCTAGCCCGTAGCATCTGTTTCAATATGGAGAGCTTATTGCCCTCCAATATCCCCTCCCCTGTTTTGCTGAAGCCCCAAATCTCCCAGTGGCTGATCCACTACACGTTTGCCATTTATGATTTATGCTGCAAGCGGCGGTATTTTCTGTATTGACTTAACGCGAAATGCGTTGCATGGGGCTTCGAGCCTCCTCTACCCTCCTTGATATTCCGCTGTACGGGAACCCGTATTTTATGGTGGACTTTGGTGCATGAAAATTTATTGCTGTGTTCTTTCCGGCCACATATTGAAATGCATCTGCGCGTATTGGCCACCATTCTGCATTTTAAGCAAACAGGAGAACCCCCAGGTCGATATCATATATGCTAATTTGCCATATCGTCGGGCTTGGGTTGCGAATGCGAACTCATTAATTGTTAAAGTTTCCATAATTAATTAAAAGCGCCAGCGAAATGTCATGAATGCATAAAAAACTAGGTAATTAGTTAACAGGGGGAACTTAATTTTATAATTGGACAATATGTCCTTTATAATTACATTAATATTTTTTATGAAGTGATTTCAAATATCACTTTAAAAAGTGTAATAAAGCCTGTACTGCTTTAAATTTCTTAAACTTATATTTTGATATATGTAGATAAACTCAAGAGTTTATGTAAAACTTTATATAAATCTTAAATAAATTATTATAGGCTGAACTCTTCATATATCTATATTAATATCATGAATGAAAGGAAAACGTATTATCCCTGAATTAATCACTTTAGTAATGTTTTATTTTCTGCTTTAACACAGTATTAATCTAATTTGAATAGAATGTAAATGAATAACCTGCGGAAAATGTGCCTAGGACATGGCTGACTTGGCTAAAAATCCTTAACCTTATTTTCCAACGACATCATCATTTTTCTTGCATATTTGTGGGCGTCATATGCACCGTGAGTTGCTTTCTTCTTACCCCCAAGCCTTTTTGGTCGTGAAAACACGTGTGGCAGAGAAAACGCGGCAAAATGTTGCAAGATTCTTAAGCTAATTTCATTAAATATTCATGGCCACGTCACGACAATGCACACGAAATGCACACACACCAAGACATGCAGATAGATATAGGTACAGACATGGCTGCAGTGCCGCCATCTCGCTGGGATGCTGTCCATATACACTTTGAAAAAATACCTTAAAATATTTTTAAATACAAAGTAACTTTATTTATATAAGTGGTATTACTTTAATTAATATCTAAAAGAAAGGGAAACATTTTTAAAAACAGAAAGATAAACAGAAACTAACTACAAACTTTTAAATTTAAATAGACATTTTTTGTATCTCTGTGACTATTGCCAAAATGTCAAACTGCCTTAAATTTTAACGTGCCTTGAAAAGTTTTTTGTGCGAAAGAGCCGTGCCACACATGTGCGGCTTAGTCGATAAAGCGAGAACGTCAGGGATACGAGGGGCAGGCACAGGATATTTCCCTCATCCGCCCATTGTTGGCCCGAAATTAATAGTGTTTGCTTTTTTGGGCCTCACCAGCAGCAGCTGCTCCTGACAATTTTTCATTTAATCATTCGGCCTCAAGGCTTTAAGGTAATTTGATTGCATTTTGATAGATGGTCTCTATACAAACGGGGGAACTACAAGAAAATACGTTTAGCTAAATCTAAACACATTTGATAAATGTTTTCCCCATACTCTGTTATGATGACAGCCAATTGTCTTATGCGGCATTTGCCCACCAAGTAGTTTTTTCCTACACTCTGTTCTGCCACTAATTTAATTAAGTTGCACAAAAAAGCAGAGACTATAGTCCCCTTTTTGTGGGACGACAGGGGGTTGCAACATGCTGCATAAATAAAGGGGCCCAGATAAAAACGCTTGCAACAACATTGGGGCTGACCCCAGACAGAGTGTCGTGTCCTCTTGCAACCCGGAGACTATTAAATGGCCTGACAAATGGTATATTAGCATTGGGCAAATTTAGCCTGGAAAAGGATTGGCTTGGTTAACTTGTGAATACCCTTAGAAGGCTGCAGAGATTTTTATTTGAGGGAAGTTTTTATTCGTATTAATTATATATTATTAGTAAGCCATTCGTAAAATATAAATTATAATTAATAGCCGAGATCTTGCTATATGAGTCTTCGATTAATGCCTTCTATTCTTAGAATATTTCTTCTTGTTTATTGGAACTCCTTCTATTTCTTCTATTGATTTATTTAATTATTAACTTATAAAAGAACTTATATAAAAAAGTATTATTAGCAACACTTTGATCCCAACATGTAGTGTTTTTTTATTAAAATTGCAGAGTACATTTCGGTCACTTGGAATCCACTTATAATTTCCATTGTCCAAAGGCTGTTGTGGGGTCCATAAATTTGTCGAGCTTTTTCTTTTCTTTTTATAGAATTTACAATTTCTTTCCCTTATTGGGCGCTTTCTTGGGCAGAGTTGCGATTTCCTGCCAAGTTCCTCTGTGTTTTGTTGCTTGACTTGCGTCTTGGCAAATTTCTTTGGACAGCTTGAGGAATGGCAAATGGATAAAAGTAGATGAAAGATACCGGTATATATGTCCATTATAAATTTTAGCTCAACCCTTTCATTCCATTTTGTGCTATGCAAATTTATTTAACGATTTAATTGCACAAACATTTTTGCTGAAATCATTTTCAATGTTCAAATAATGTTGGGTCTAATTAAATATTGACATGCACGCATATTTTATGGCAGCAATTAGAATTAATTGTAGTTTCTACGGCGCTAAAAGCGCAATAAGCATAAAACGTGTGAGAATGTATTCAAAAAATATTCAATAAAATGAAAGAGAGAGGTAAGCCATAAAAGGTGGATGGGATATAGGGAGAATACACCCCGATCTCTGTATTTTTTGTGGCTTTATTTTTTAACTGTGCGCGCTGAACATGAAAGGTGCAGATAATTGAATTTTTTATATTGAAAATGCAGGAGTGGTGCAGAAATTTTCCGGAAAGGTATATGGCTGAAAGCAGATTAGAGGTCTCATATCATATTGAGGTTGGCCAGGTTGTCAGCTGAATAAGAAAGATAATGAACTTGATAAGGGGCATGACGTTAAACGGCTTATATGGGGCAATGCAAAATAATGTTTAATTTATAAAGAATGAGTAAAATATTTGATTTTATGCCTAAATATTTATATTGGCTTAGAAATCTTTATTTTGTGCTTGTACTAAGCTTCTCTCATGAAGGTACCCAGTAAATACTCGCCAAAAAGTAGTCAACAATTTTTGGTAAGCAACTTTAAGCCATTCTCATTAGTTATTCCGAAACCCAGCCACGTTCGAAACATTCGAGTATTATTTCCTCGTTCTCATCGACATGAAGCTCGTTCGTAACTATTTGATGGCCGACAAATTAAATAAAAAAGCATATGTGCAGACAGGTGTAAGGCCCGTGTAGCTGTCCACGTGTGTGCCCACGGATGTGTTTCTGTCGGTGGTGCATTTGACCACATGGTGGCACTATAGTACTTGGGCTGCGGATCTCACTCCGTGCATGGGTGGCTTTGGATTGGGTGGTTGAATGGGCGGCTTAGTCCGCTCCTCGCACTTTATGTGTTTGTAATTGAAGATTAAGCGCCTGTCATCGGGGCCAAGGCAGAAAGTGTTCTGGAATGTACTGAGGTACTGAGAGAAATAAATGCTTCCTTTTCAAGGCAATTACTACCTTAAATACAATATATAAAAGCCTGGACTAACTTATAGATAGACCAATTTTCTACATGGTAATATTTTATCTTTTTTTAATATTAAAAAAATAATAATTAGTTTATTTCTGAGTGCATTTGCGCTGGAATAAGCTAGGTGGAGTGAGAGACACGAAGGTAGAGCGTGTCTTGCGGCCACACAGATACAGATGCACACTTACAGGTTCAGATACAGATACAGATACAGACACAGATACCCGGATAGGTGAATCGCATTTCGATTTGCTGCCGCCTGCACTGGAAAATTGCCAGCTAACCAGGCGATACCCCTAAATCCCTCGGTGTGTCTGTAGCCCGTCCACTCCTGCGGTTCCTGCCATGTGCGGTTAATTTGTTTCAAATCAGCTTTAGCCAGAAGGATGAGGTGAAAACTGTGTCCTAGCCAAGTGGGTAAATAATTTGCCCGCTATCCGTGGGCTTGCTTTGGCTGACAGTGGGGATATAAACCAATTAACTTGCGACATGATCTGTCAGCTAGAGTGAATAAAGGTGTGGGAAATGTAATCAATAAAGCTGGATTGATGGCTGACATCTATACGGATGAAGCCATTAAAGTGGGATTAAAATATATATTTTTTATTATACTAAAAGCCAGTTTATAAAACCCGAAAAGCATATAGTCGTGGTTAAAACTGTATTTATTATTTAATTTCCTTGTTCTTTTAATCTTAATTGCTTTCACTAAATACCAGCTATTAAAATCTGGTTTTTCATTACCCAAACTCCTTTCAAATCCGTTCCTCTTTGCCAATTCATGCAAATTGAAAGCTTCCGTAAGTGGAAAATCCATAAATCATAATACTCCCGTATGGAAATCCCCAGCAAACTCGCCCCCAAGTATGCAGAAATTTGCACTTGCGGAAAGCCAATTGTTTTCCGTCTATTTTTGTTTTTCCTCGAACGGCGGGCAAGAGGCTAAAGAGCTAAAAGAGAGTAAAAGGGGAAAACAACAGTGGTCTAAAGGGAAAACAATAGAAACAGAACTTACTAACCCAATTTAACTCCCTCGTATATATGTATATGCATGTGTATAACGACCGTAGAGCTCCGACAATAGCAACAAGCGTTATAAACAACGGGTAGTGGCGGTGAAACCACAATAGTAACAACAACAACAACAACAATAATAATAGTAGCTGCCACTACTACAATAACACCTAGTGCCGACCGAGCACGCGATGCCAACATAAAATATGAGCGAGCAAAAGGCGCAAATAAAAGACGAAAGCGTCTAAAATTACGGAAATACCCGGCCAGGAAAACTATATGGGGGCGAAAAAAATAGGAAAAGAGCCCCCAAGTCACCGCAGTGTCAGCCACATACACACACATAAACTCGGGCGTTGTGCGGTATTCATTTTCCCTCTGCCGAGGTTGCCAGCACTGTTTTCCCTCAAAATAAATGAAAATTCTCCTCCGTCTTAACTGTACTGAAAGTTCGACGGGGCTTTCACCCCTGAACAAAAGGATTATTTTGATGTGGGTACTAAGCCTTAATTATATCAGTTTGTGTTTATAATTAGGGAAAAATTAGATGGTTGGGAGGTAGGTAAAGGAGTCTGCAAGAATTAAATGAAACAACGAAAGGTTACACTTTTTTTAAGACGACATACAAAAAAGAGAAAATGTTTGAAGAGAAATATAATACTTACATATTTTATATTAATTTTAGCATAAGCTCTCCTTTTTAGAATTTCTTTAAATCATGTAAAATAAAGATCTTCAAAATTAAAGACTTGTTTCCACATTTGTTTATTTAATATAATATAAAAATATTTTGTATATATGTATATATATATTTTCAAGTAAAAAATATTTTTCTCCTAGTTTCTCACGTTTTTCTTTAGCATACTTCAGGGGGCCTGGAAAATATTCATTGTTTTAAATGCCTTGCAACCGACAAGAAAATGAAACTTCACCACTGGGAGTCGAGATTGTCTCTGAGTTTAACCAGGAATTCCGAGTTAAATATTATGCGCTGCGAACACTTCTCACCAGTTGCGCCATAAAGCACTCAGGGCCAGAGAAATGCGAAAGGAAACTGACAGAGGTGTTTGGGCGTGGAGCAAGATGTGGTATTAAGGGAGCCTGTCGGGGCAGAAGACAAACTCATGGTTAGGCCACAGGCGTCCGTTTTAATGCCCATTATAATTATGTGCGCCCGTGTGCGTGGCCCCAGCGCTTTTATGGCCTCTTGCCTGAAAACAACGAGGAAAAATCAGCACAAAAACAAGCTCACTTAATGACTTGCACGCCAGGTGGCGCCGTGCATAGTGAGCCTCCCCTTTTCTGGGGGCCTGCAGCAACATCACATTTCTCGCGACAACAAATGTTTATAAATTGTATATGAGTGTGGGAGTGCGAGAGCGTGTGTGCGTGAATGCTCAACACACCTAAGGTGCTGCTGGCTCAACCTGGGTGCATTTAATAGACTGGGCCTGCAAATTACATATGTATGGTGGAAGAAAAAACATGTAGCACAGTTCGGGGTTAGTCAACTCTGCGTGGAGCGATTCGGAGCGATTAAGGCGGTGACATCACCGCTCATGAGAGCTTAATTTGCATGCCCTTGGTCACGGCAGCGTGTTTATTAAAACAGGATGTAAAATTGATTCGGGGTTTTAAATATAATTACTTAGGTGCCCTATACGTCGAAGGGTGCATGTGAAAAGTCTCTATATAATTTGTAGTACACATTTTTTGTATATATATTTTTTACTCGCAGGTATAAGGAGCATACATTTTTAGACCATTTATTACAGCATTTTATTGATACATTGTAACCTAAAACTAGTTCATAATATGAAAATTTATCTTTAATATAATTATTCGAAGCATTTTTGAAGTATCAATTATTTCTCATTTAAATTCTTCAGTTTATGGTATAGTTCGCCCCTGTTATATTATTAAAAGTACTTTGTATAATTGTACGTATTTAATAGGCGTTGACAAACTATTTATTAAATTTATTTATCTATTAAATTGTGCATTCCTCGCAAAAGGTTTCTAAGTGCTTTGTGAAGTATCAATTACTTCTCATTTAATATGTTTAGTTTTTGATATAATTCGCCCCTGTTTTATTATTAAAAGTACTTTGTAAATTTTGTGTATATGAAATAGCCTTTGACAAATTATTTTAAATTTATTTATTAGATTATTGTCCATTCCTTGCTTTAGTAAATATTTCTTGTTTGCATTGCTAAGTCGGCTGAAATATGATGCTTCCAGACGCACTAAGGGATTTTAAGCCAGCCATTAAATATGTAGCATACTTTTGCGAGCATCTCATTCGACCTTCGTCCTTGTTTCTCTTTTTTTTTTTTGCTATTCCTTCGCTTCATTCGAGCGGCATAATTGAAAAGGTCCAACCAAGAGGCAGGGAAATGGAGGGAAGAGACAGGGAAGGGAGGGACTAAGGAAAGACAAAGAGCAAACCGAAGCAAGGTAGAAAGATGAAAGGTTTACAAAGCGTTTGACTGTTGGCATGGTTCTGTGACTGTGTGTGTGTGTGTGTGCGTGTCTGTGGCGCACATCCTGCATCCTGCACTCAAACACAGACGACGAATATCCCGCCGACCTTCAGAAAAACTATGCAAAGCATATGCCAAGGGCTAAATAAAATGCTCAGAAATAAAATCATAAAAAATGAGGTAAAATTGTACGCTAACTTTTGAGCAAGCAAACACATATACACAACAAATTGAGAGGGAGAAACTTTATTTTTGCGTTACAAAATATGCAAAATCACTGGATCTCGAATGCTCTATTAACTTGGTTGAATTTAAATACAACTTTTGTCTGCTCAGCTTTGGCAGGAATTTTAATGCAACTATTTCAGCACTGCCAATCTGGGTTTATCTACGGCAACATAGTTGAGTCTCTGATCTGCGAATTTTTAGCTTAGGTCAAAAGGCAAACGTCTCCCTGTTTCCCTCCTGCACCTTTATTTTCCCCCTTGTCAGCTGCGATTGCAAGGCAGGAAAAGTTTTCCCAGCCAAAAGTTTAAAGTGAAAACTATGTGAGCTGAATTTCCAATGCGGCAACTAAGAAAGAGGAGAAAAAATTGTTGTTTTTTTTTTTGTAAGAGAATCTACGATTTGTACTGCAGCCAAGTGCAAATTACAGAGTTAAAAAAACAAGTCATCGATGAGACAGCAAAACTGGTTTTTATTCCGTAATTTTTAGGGGGTCATAAGAAAGATGATATGCAGATATTTATTGTTTGGCATTAAGTTGATCCAATTTTTTATATTTTGCTAGAATATTTCTTACTCAAACGTCAGAGAAACTGAATAAACTTAGTGCCTTTATTTTATTTGCATTTCATAAGATCCTTTTACACATTAAATCTTAGATTCTACAGAAGTATCAAATTTATTTGCCCTGCAATCAGTGAGCAGTAAGCCATAAAAAGCCATCACCCAAGGGAAAAGCCATTTCGGTTGCTGTAGACGTTCCGTGGCAGGAAAACTATTTCTCATTTGCATAATTTTTGCAATCTGGCTTCGCTCCAGTCCTGGGCCCAAATCAAAATCATATGGAAATTGAAATCAAATTTCCAGGGCACTTGAATGGATTCTCGGCGGAGCCGCCAGATGTCCATTTGCAATGAGTTGCCGTCACACTTTCCACAACTTTTACTCTGGTTCCGTCTCTCTTTTTTTTGTCCACGGCTTTGTGTCGGCGACAGTTTGAAAGGCTCAAATTGCAGTCGATAGTTGACCCAAATCCCCCACCCCTCCGAAAATCTGCTGTCACGTACACACATAGAGAGGCGAAAGAGAAGCGTCAGCTTGACACACACATTAGGGGGAAAGTGCAAGAACCCAGAAAGAGACAGAAAACGAAATGAAAGAGCGAAAAATTTACAAGTTCCGGGTTTCACATTCGCCAAATAATAACTCTAAAACTCTTAAAAACAAATAAATAGCTCTACAAAAGGAAAAATTATAATTAAATAATAATATAATTAAATATGATATAAATAATGTAAATAAATATAATTAATTAAATTAGATATATAAAATTATAAGCCTGTTTGGCTTATAGATTTAAAAAAAATATATCTAAGAACCCATTTAAATTATCCAATGTTAAATCAAGTCAGATTCTGCAAGAACTATATAAATAATTATAATTAATTAAATTATATATATAAAATTATAAGCCTGTAAGGCTTATAGATTAGTTGAAGATATATCTAAGAACTCATTTAAATTATCCAATATAAATTAAGTCACATTCTGCCACAACTCGGAACATCATATATAAAACTTTTGCTCACTCACTGCAATTTTTTCCCTTTTCGTTTGTCATTCTGCAGTGGTGCAGCGCATGTAACTGTCAAAGTTTGGGGCAAAAAGAAACTGGGGGAGATATATCACCCATTCTGCCCTCTCGCTCTCTCTGCCTGCTGACAGACAAGTGCCGGCTCCTATGTGACATTGTTTACCTTTGCCAACACCTAAAAAAAAACAAGAAAATGATTTACGATATGAGTTTTGCGCGCTTGGAAAACATTGTCATTTTATTTTGGCTCTAGACAAGGCTAACGAGTACTACTGGCGAAAACAACAACAAAATGTAAGCTGAAATGCAACGAAAGCGTAACGCAGTGCTTAGGCTAAAACGTGACCACGCGGCGTATGAGTAACGCAACTAGCTAAGGGCTAATAATGTCAAAGCCTGGTAATTTATGGTTGTGGGGGGAATAAGCAATGCAAATTGCAACAAATATTGAAATGGGGTAGAGAAAGCACTCAAATATATTACGAAAAATGTGTGTTTGGTTAGTAAAATTGTAGATGGAAAGGAAAATAGTCAATCAATTCATCTCTCTAGAATTAAAATATCTCATTTGGTATACTCTTTGCGAAGCTAAAGAACATTTAAAGTCTCTAGAATTAAAATAACTCATTTAGTTTACTCTTTTCGAATCTGAAGAACATTTAATATAGCATTTAAGAACCATCGAGAAGCCCCGAGTGGGCTGCATGAGACTTGTTTACAGTTTGCAGTCAACATTTCCAGCGACAAAACCGCAACGGAGCCACATGTGTGTGTGTTGTCCGTAAATGCATTACGACAATTTCAGACGACCGCAGAAAACTAAAACTGAACAATGACGCAAACAGTTCCAGACAGGCCTAAATGCAGCCGATGCAATGCTAGAACAACGAACGCAACAACAATGATAATAAACACAACCACAAAATGTTCATCAGCTTCATTATTGTCAACGATTCTCTTTCGGAAAATGCCATTTTTAATTGTATGGGAACTTTCGCTGGTTTTTACCACTTTTCTCTGCACTTTTGTGGTTGGCAAAATTTAAATACTTGTGGCCATGGATACGTTTTACAGAGAATATTAAACATTCCGCCAGAATAATATAGTTATCTACTTTTAATGAGTTATTGGTATAATGGTTGTCGGAAATGGGTCTAATGTGTTGTCAAATTGGTATTTTAAATTAAATTACAATGGTATTTTAAACACTAGGATTATGTTTTATCAATTTACATTAAAAAGAAAGTAATGTTTGACATTATTAACATGATTTATATATTTATATATATATTATTATATATATATTATATGTATATATATTATTTCTATAATATTTATAAATAATGAAGAATTCAATGGTTTAATGTCTCACCTAAATTGTTGCTAATATAAATTAAATCTTTTATGAAAATAAACCTAAAAAGAAATATCTTCATTAATAAAGGTACTGCCCACCAGTCGATGCGTTGTATTTACCTAAATTACCAAAGGATTGTATCGAAAAGCAATTTATATAATAGGAACCCACTGACCTTGATTGATGTGCTGTGGGTTCGACATTCAGCTCACATGACTGCAATTCCATTAACCGTTCTCGGTTTCTGATACCCCAACTTCCCCCCTTCTCCACCATTGACCACAACAAATTGCGCATTCGCCGTGTTGCACCTGTCCAACAGCAGCCAAGGCAACAGTCCGGCAATATTTCTCATCTTATTCAAAATGCATAGAAGTAGGCGAGGGGCGGTTGAAGCATACACCTTGCTCTCAAATCAATAGTGGAATGCAATTTACAAAATTGATTGGGGACGAAAATGAAGGCACGAAATGCTGATGGCGTGTGTAATGAAGATGGTAAGTCGCATCGACTCAGAATAGATGTTCCATGGAGAGGCCGTGGGGCATAACAACCCGTGTTGCAGCCAGCGATTTACATTTTAAATTTGCTTTGCTCCAAAAGTATCTCCCTTCTACTTTGGTGAATTGCATAAACTTTGCAATGCCAGAGAAAATACAGAAATATATATGTGTGTAGAGACCGAAAGTCTCGCTCGAGTTGAGCACTTGATAAATGTCGTCGTCTTTGGATAGTCCTTTCTCTTGGTCTGGTTGGGTTCCCTGGAGCATAATAAATTATGCCCAAATGCTTCTTACATACCAAATAGACGCTTATTTCTTAGAACGTCTGTGTTCCTCGTTTTGGTTCGAGGAAACGCAGAGGAATTGAGTGTTTTTGTTAAGTTAACTTGCTCACATTTAACTGAGAACTTGAAAATAATACATACACCCTTTTTCGATTAGTGAAATGCATTTCCATGAAATGTATATACTTCTGTTCTGCAAATTACTACCACAGTAATTTCTCTTCATTTATCTTCCTTACCTGCAATTTCCAGCAAGTCCTTTTTATTCCATTCTGTCAAATCCAGCTTTAATCCTCTTACTCGCAAGCCTTATACATTTTAAGCAGCTTAGCCACATATGATTCTCTTCAAAGGCTCATTAATTAGGGCCCTATGTCGTCAAAACTTAATTACAACATTAAATAAATCGTAAACTCTTGAGCGAGCGCACACAATGAAAATTCCTTTACAAGAATCGTTAAAAACAGGCCTGTCCAAGACTTGAGACATTTTCCTTTCTCATTGCCGTGTTTACACAAAAAAGAAATTAAAATGGAGGAAGAACTGCGGGCCTTTTTTCTCTATCGTTTACTTTTTATTCCTTGTTGGGTGTGACCTTTGTGTCGGCTCAGACTTTTCCCCGGGGTGTTTTTAATCAAAGCCTGAGAGTATGCTATATCGTGCGACCTTCAACATTGCTGATTTGCAACTTTAATTCCAGGGAATTCCTTCGTATTCCGAGCAGGTCCACTGCTTCCTCTGAGATCGCAGCATGTGTTCCTCGGCCTTAACTGCTGCCACTTAAAACTAGTCAAGATGCACATAAATTTGATTCCTGTCCCCGGATACAGCCAGCCGGACACTGTCAAGTGTGAAATATATAGAGCTTGACTGGAACATTAATTGTCTGGCCTGACAGCGAACCAAGGGGCTGAGCACTATAAAAATGATTTAATTTTACGCATGCCTGCAGCCGCCGTCTGGAAAAAAAGAAAAATCTCCGGGAAAAAATCATAAACAACAAAAGATGGCGTAGAACAAGTCACAGCTTGTGTCACACATTGCCAGATATATTAAAAATGCTATTTCGCCGACATTTGGTAATTTATTGGCACTGCCGCCAGCCCGCTGCCGCACCGCATAAAAGTATGCTGTAAAAATGGCCTGCAGATGCGCCGTTCTTCTCTTCGCTCGGCTTGCCTGCTTTTTTATTGCCCAGCAAAGTATGCAAAGTATATGGGAACGGTTTTTCCCATCTAATTGCAAGTGTTTGCCACTATCATCCTTGTCCTTCTCCTGCTCGCTGCTTTCCTCGTTCTGTTGTCCTGCACGAGATAAACCGCTTAGTGCTCTTGATGGAAACGAGCTAATGGCTTGTGAAAATGTTTTGCTGCCAGCAGTTCTCCGTTGTAAAATATCCAGGAGGAAGGCATCTCGAGGCGAGCTAACTCGATTGAGCTGTTTGGATCTCGTATAACCGTATATGGCGAAAAGTCATTAGGGTAGAGTAGTTTGGTTTTTTAAGGGAAAGAGTAAAATCTATGTTGAGACTTTGTGGCCTTTTCGGAAACCCTATACGTGGGCGTGTAAGTTTTGTTTCTTGAGGAGAACTTTGTGTTGATTTTTGGCAAAACGTATTAAACATACAGCACTTGTCTGCCGGGAGTTGGCTGCCAGGAAACACATTTACTATGAAAATGTTTACACTTCCAAAGTGCATGTAAACAAGGGAGCATTTTCGCATTCAATCTTGCAGAAAATAAGTATACTTTAGTGGAAGGCACTTTGTTGATTGAAAGGGCCATAGCTTTGAAGTCAATTTAATTTTATAGATGAGAAATTGTATAATCAAAGGAGACCTGAAAATATGTCAGAAATAAGAGTGATAACTAGTTAATCGGCTCACGATTAGGTGCTCTCCCTGCAACAACTTATTATGAATAATGGTTATAAAATAATATATCCAATAATTCGTATTACTTTTAATATTAAAATTTACTTCTCCATCATTCCATAAAAATTGTATTTACCAGTATTTTCCCTATTGTTTCCCCCACTTTACTGGGTCATCTTTGTTTTGTAGTTTGCATATCAAACGGAAAGCCGACAAGGGCAATTCAAACTACTTTCCTTCCAAGCGATTGAAGAGCGGGAAAATTCAATCAATGTTAAACCATTTCAGCATTATTTCCCCCATTTCTTTTTCCACTCTGCTTGCCTTTTCATAACCTCGGCAAATCACTATTGATTGAAGAAGGAGGGCTGTGGGCTTCAGAAAAGGGCGCCCCCAAGTTGGCAATGCAAATTTTTCATGCATTAGCTATGCACACTCACACACACACACACACGGCACACCCACAATTCCTGGCATTTTATGCACTGTTCGAAGCAAGTCTGCCCCACGTTAGACGCTATTAATATCGATAAAAAAAAGCAAGTTTTTATGGTCGACAGGGGGCGGGGGCGGCATGGCTATATATTTTATATCTGCCAGGGAAATCGATAAATTTTTATTTAGTTCCGCCCCCCGCACTTCCGCTGACTTGTCCTGGCCAGCAGGACATGCGTTTGCGCTTAACCCACATGCAGCTGGTGGTGCCGTGACTCGGGTGGTGCCACTGCCACTGCCACGCGGCTTGGTGGTGGCAGGTCCTCCACTCTGAATCCACCCCCTTTGTCAAGAGTTACCCGATATCCTGTGCCGGCTTCCGCAGTCAGCTGTGCGGGCATTCATTCGGTCGCCTTCCTTCACTTTGTTGTGACAGTATTTATTTGTACTTCGAGCGGTGCGTGTCCCTTTTACATTGTGTCCTTATATCCCCGTAATTGTCAGTAGTAAATACGGAGAGTATATATGTTGTGACAAATATTTGGAGCATTGCATTGCGTGGGGTGGTGATATTTTAAAACAATTTTAAAGGGAAATAGTGGAACAATTCTTGGAACTATTAAGGAGTTTGTGAGTTTAATAAAACTTAACGTCAAATTAATGGAGACAATTTACTTAACTACTAATTTACTTGAATATTAAGTAAGTGACTTAAAAATAACTTATTCTGTGAACATTTTTATGTATTTCTTACTTTATCGTTGTCTTTGAAATAGTGGAAAAATTCTTGAAATTATTAAAGAGTTTATGAGTTCAATAAAACTTAACTTTAAACTTATGAAGACAATTTACTTTAAAATTATATAATTAACTACTAATTTATTTGAATATTAAGTAAGTGACTTAAAGATGACTTATTCTGTGAACATTTTTATGTATTTCTTACGTTATCGAAACACAGAAACACTTGCTTTTCTTTGAGTGAATTTAAGGCCATTGAAACCCTTAAAAGTAAACAATAAAAACTACGCTTTTGCTCGCCATTAATCAATGTTAAATATTTAAATATTGGCCTTAATCCGACCGTCAGACAGAGGGAAACTTCAAATGAATCCTTCAGGAATATTTAATGGCATTTTCCGCTTGAATCGCTCGCCTAGGTAAAGCCCCATAATTTACCGCTTAATCAGAACTGTTTGCTTCATTATCCTGCACACGCATGCCCCAAGGACACAGAGCCCGTGTTGCACTGGCAAAAGGCTATTATGTAAATTCCCCCGGCGCTGTTATCGATAACCTTTAATTTCCCAGAAGCAGCTGCTCCCGCTTCCCAGTTATCGTGCCATATTCGAATAATTATGGCCACATATGGCGCAGCTCTGGCTGAGAAACGAGCAGTTTGCGCTGCCCCTTCGCCTTTGGCGTAAACTTTTGTGCATTTTGCACTTGATAACAATCGGGGTTTTTCCAGGGTGGGGTTCACAGCACAGCGGAAACTTTCACGCGAAAAAGTTCAAGGACATTGAATGGAGCAGGGTGTGGCATCCACATCCACATCCACATCCCCAAGCCAAGCCGCATCCACAGTCCACAGTCCCCACTTCCCATCCTCGTCCACAAATCACAAAAGTTCGGGACACAGGAGGCAGTTTTCGGCGCTTGTTTAACTTGTCTGTTGAAATTGCATTTTCGATTAAGTCGGCCTGTGTAAATTGCCATCGAGTGCATTTCATATTGTGGCGTGTAGCGAATTTAGGATGTGTAGTAAGTCCCCCGAAAAATAGGGATCCCACCAGAAGATGAGGAAACTTTTGGCGGCTTGTCTGCCTAAACGTTTGCAAAGTTGCTGGTCGGGATTGTTTGACAAGCATTTAGCACATTAAGCCAACTTTTCAAGCAGCTGATGGAGCTGATGATACCAAGCAGATTTAAATTGCTTTTTTGAAAAGTTTTCCCGCTTAAGAAATACGATTTTAGCACCCGAAAAGAATTAATTCAAACTTGATTTCAGCCAGAGCAAGCTGTTGTGTGATTTTTTGCTATATTTTAAGAAATGTTATAAGATTTTGGGAAGTACTAGAAGGTGGAAAATTTCTTTTAGAAAATATAGATATAATTATGGAAATAATTATAATAATTAATAGGTATTCCAGGCCTTAATCCAAAGTATTCTACGCTCTGGCTAAATAATAATTTACATATAAATACATATTTTTTATTTATATATTTTTTTTTAATTATATAAATTTACATATAAATATATTAAAATAAATTCAAACGTTGCTTACATTATCTTAATTCGGCATCCCCTGTTATTTTGGCTTTTGGCATCTTTCCCTAATTAAATTTTCACTTCCCTTAACTGGCTTATCTCAACGTCCAGGTTTCTGAGCGTTAATCCTATAATGATGAAAATTTTGGAGCCGTCTATAGCTCCCCACTTCCATCATGGGATTATTTTTCTATTACGCACCGCAAGGTTCCACCCCCGTAATGCCGAATTCCCCTGCTCCAGCAGCTTTCGACCGTGTACGTGCATAATTAGCTGGCTGTGCGATAATGTCGCCCGTTCTGCTATAAATTCATTATGGCAGCGACACGCCCCCGTCAACCCACCCTTCACCGTCAAGAGTTCAGCGGTGCCATAAAGTCGTTACTCCTTTTTTGTTGTCTTCGTGATTTGATTAAACTGCAATTAGCTCTGAGGGGTTGAAGGGTAAGCAAAGTCGCCCCAGTACCTTCGATGACATCAGCACAGGGACAGGGATGGTCGCTGATACTGCTGCAAAGTGCGTTGAACTGGTGCCAAGTGGAAACGCCCCACTGAACTACTTTGCACCACGCTGGCCAAGCTGCCAAAAAGTCTGAGCACGTGCAGGATGCGGATGCCAGGATGGAGCTGAGTGGCGCCAGAGTCAATGTGAAGTTACACCCGGAATAATTTCCTTTATAGTTGGGAAATACCTCTGGAAGAAGCGGTGGTAAACGGGAGTTAAGTTGCAAAAATCTATGCTAAAAATTAACTATAGGAAATGTAGTTTAAATATATAGTACTATTATAATTTTACAGTACCTTTAAAATCCTTTTTTCTATAGGAAAACAATAATTTTCAGGAAAGATTAAGGGAAGATAGAATTCTATACCTGTTTACTAGTCTTAAATCATTAAATATTACACATTTCTGAATAAAATTCAGTCTCATATTGTCTTCGGTTTAACTACAACCAAATATTTAATGAAAATACTTATGAAATAATATTTATATTGATTTTTTTAAGGTGTAAAATGGAGTATGTTTAATAGCAAAAAATAAAGTAGTTCAAGACTTAATTACATTCCCGGCTTTTTTGCTCATGTCCTTGCAGGATCCGGCCACATCGCGCATTCCGTGTCTGGACGGCATCTCGCGGGTTCCCAAGCCAAGTAACTTTGGCCTGGCCAGCAGTACTCTTAGCGCCGCCAGCAGAGCAGCCCACAGCACCACCACCACCACCACCCAGCACATCCGACCACCGACAAGAGCGCCCAAGGCCACACAAGTCTTTCAGGCTCCCAGTGATCCTGCCAAGCCACGTCCTGTGAGTGCATATGCACCGTCCTCGGCCGCTCTGCGGGATCTGGGCAGCAGCCTGAAGAAGAGTGCCAGCGGGGAAAGGATAAATAATGCAGTGAGCTTGCTGAGCAAGAGGACCACCACCGCCCTCAAGAAGTACTTCAGTCCGAAGTCGGCTCGAATGATGTCGAATCCAACGGAGATGACGAGCTCATTGCCAGTGACTCCTCTGCCGGCGGGAAGACAGCGTGGAATGATGGCGAATGATCAGTTCACCAGCAGTACACCAGTGCCACTCCTTAGATCCGATACCTTTGTCTGCGAGGATGAGGAGCAAACGAATGGCCAGAAATTGGAGAGCACCTTCGGTCGAACCATGGATATGGACTCACCGAATATGGATGAGACCAAAGTGCTGGTCAGAGATGGCACGAGAATTATGGAGGATACCTCTAGGATTAAAAGCGCTCCCTTGGCCGATATCACTCAAATAAGAAAGCCCACTCAAATTGGTGGAATAATATCCAAACCAAAATCCGGTTTAAAGAAGTTTAGCTCGATGGACACCACTCACGAGATCAGAGCCAGTCTCCAGATAACTCAAAATAATGCCACACACGCTATAAACTCATCGGGGATAATGGGCAGGACTATGCCAGTGATTCAGGCCAAGGATGTCACCAGAACCATGGCGGGAAATAGTTCGCCCTTAGGAAATGTCACAAAAGTTGTTGACGGAGTTGGAAACATTACCAAAACTTTAGAGGGAGTTGGAAACATAACCAAGACTCTAGAGGGAGTTGGAAACTTTACAAAGTCTTTTGATGGAGCTGGAAATCTCACTAAATCTATTGACAGAGAATTTAATACAACCATGACTTTTGAGAGAGTGGGAAATACCACTAAAACCTTTGAAAGTGGAGCTAATCTCACCAAAAATGTAGAAGGTAGAGCAGGAAATCTCGCCAATATAATGAAAGTGGGACAAAATGTGACCCAAACAATCGATGCTGGATCTAACCTAAGCAAACCCATCGAAAACAGAGCTAATCTCACCAAGAGCGTCAATGAACCTGGTGACTACACCAAGGTAATTCATCACGGAGCGAATTTAACCCAGAGCATGGATCAGTTGCCGCTACTAGAGCACATGTCCATGCCATCCGGCTTGGACACCCTCAGCTCCAAGGGTGCCAGCAGTCACTCAGAGAAGCCGCACCACGAAATGGACGACACGCTGGACGTGACGTTGACCTCGTTGGCGCCCGATAAAAGCCACATGAAGCTGCCATTGAACTCCACGCTCAATACGGAGAGGCTGCTGGATATCAGTGGACTGCAATCACCGAGACACATTCAGCTGCTGAATTTGACGCAGGAATTGGAGCGGGGAGCCCCGAGCAGGACTCATCTTCAGTCCGGACGCAGATCGATTCCCCAGCACCCGCTGCTCTGCTTATCCCCACAATCTGCCACAACAACTCCGCATGGAATGCGGATGATGGGACAGGTCACCCCGCAGCCCGTCCATCTGTTATCGCCACTCTTGAAACAAGCACAAAGTGCTCTGGTTCTGCCCACGCGAACTCCAGACGGGGATATAACTATGGATGGCCATGGAGCCCTCGAGAATACCCTGATATCCACTTCGGGTCGGGGCAGGACCCGCTACAGCTTCGGCTTGGATCTGCCGGACACAACGCTGGATTGCTCAATCGAACTGGTGGACAACTCGTTTTCCTCCTCCACACAACTGCAGCAACTGCAGCAGCAGCTCCTCAAGAAGCAGAGCTCCTTTGATCTGGATGAGAGCCTGGGCATTCTCACGCCCGACCAGATGAAGGATTTCCTGGACTCGCCCCACAACAACCTGATGCACAATCTCGAGCTGATTCGAATGCATCATCCCAATCTCATGCAGCTGCGGATGGAGCAGACGCCATCGCCCGAGGAGTTACCCCTGGATCCCATCGAGATCAAGTCGGAGATCGTCAAGCAGGTGGAAGCGTCTCAGAACCAGGTGACCGCCTCCTCCCAGCCGGCCAAGCTGAGCAACAGCTTCATCACCAGCGTCACCAGCGTAACCAGCTTGGACACTGGCTACCAGGGCGACGGCGAGATGTCGCGCCCCGCCTCCCGTGGAGCCTGTGACCACTCGCCCAGCAACGGACCCCACTTGGGTAGGGTCAGCCGCCAGCCCAGCTTTCCACCTCCGAATCCGGCGCCTCTGCGACGTCAGGATCCCATGACCGACTCGGACTTCTTTACCGAATCGGATGCAGATGATGTGCTGCATCGGGGCGATCGTCGTGCCCAGGTGATCGATGGCCAGCTCTACGGACCCGATATGATGCAGCCGAGTGCCTCGGTGCCCCAGATGGAGGACTCCTGCATGGAGTCGTCGGGCATATTCACGGACGTGGAGAACCGCTGTGACGAGGAGATGCGCCAGCCGGAGTTGGAGGTGGATGTAGATGTGGACATGTCGCCGGATGATTCCACGCAGACCATGCGAAAAGGTAATATAATTTTAAAAAGTTAATAGCTTTCAGCAAGGAAATATTATATATTAAATATTTGCAGAATTAAATATTCAAAATTAATTGAAAAGATTAAAAAATATACAAAGAAATATTTATGGACATAATTTAAATTTGTAACATACTTTCAGACCGAATTTTAGGAGATTTCAAATCTTCAAGGTCTTCTTTCTTTTTTTACCGATCACCTTCTCTTCCACATGATTCCGATATAAATATTTATATATTTGGCTTGAATATTCACAGTTATCTTTGTAATATGAAAGTTTATTTTTGTAATATGAAATAAAATAAGTAACATAAAAGTAGGTTTATATTTTTATCTGAGTAATTAGAGCTCAATTTGTGCTATTTTCACAAAAGTTTATATATTTTTCGATTTCAAACTGTAATCAATGTGACCAGACTTTATAATCTTCAATTCTGTTATACTTTTGATCCCTATTAATGCCGCTTCTCCGTAGGTCAAGGTCAGCCCACACATACCAACACCCAACAGCAGCAGAATCAGCTGGCTCCTCAGCAGCGTCCACCGAGCAGCTGTCTCTCTTCCTCGTCGGCAGCCACCACGCTCTCCCTGTCGCTCTCCAATCGCACCTCTTACTGCAGCGTCGACGGCGGCAGCGCGCGAAGCTTTTGCGACGAAGCTTTTGCTGCCACCGCGACGCCGGCTGCGTCGTCGACGGCGACTGCGAACCGATCACCGGCAGCGGTTTCAGTTCAAAAATCAACATCGCCGCGTCCACACGCTTCACTGTCGTCGCTCTGCACAGTGGAGACTTTCCGCGGTTCGGTTTCCTCGAACTCTTCGATCGCCTCACCGAAATCGTGCAAGTCGGGCAGCAAAAGCGGCAGCAAATCGCGCGGTTTGAAATCGCCGAAATCGCCGCCGAATCGAAAGCAACACACGCCCAACAAATGGGATGCCGTGATGAATAAGATCGCCAGCAACAAGTCCCTGATCAAGACAAACTACAACGATGTGAAGTCGAAGGTGTCCAGCACTCGGGTCATGTCACCGGGTTCTAGTTCCGTCTCTGCTTCGGGATCGGGTTCGGGTGCCGTTTCCGTTTCCGCTTCCGTCTCGAGCTCGCGCGCCAGTCCCAGCAATGTGAGTGCCAGTGCTCGGCGTTCGCCCTCGGCCACGCCCAAAGTGCCGCCCAAAGTGCTCCTGGTCAAGCGATCGAGCAGCAGCAGCCCCTCATCCGCCAAGGCCACCGGCACGCCGCACTCGACCCCGCCAACCCGGCAGCCAGTGGATAAAGGCTCAGTTGGCAGCGGGTCGCGTGCCGGCAAGTCGCCCAACTCACCCACCTCAACCGCATCGCCGCCCGCCAAGAGGCTACAGTCGACCCTCGCCAGTCGGTAAGTGAGCACTGATCAGAGACTATCAAATGTCATAAGAGTCTACAGCGGCTCTTGGCTTAATAACGTCAAGATGAGCTTTCATATTTTTATGACATTTTTTTATTGATATATATTGATATTGATTTTAATTTCACAAAACTTAAAAGAATTGAAAGAGTATTTTATATAATTTTCTAGTAAAAGGGAGATAAGGAACTTTAAAAAATTGTCAGTGGAAACATAATGTGGTTGCTCCAAGCTACTATACATATTAAAATGCATAAATAACCATATGTTCAAACCAAAATTTGTAGAGTTTTAAGTGCCCTATTAAATTTAGAACATTTACAGTCTTGTTTTTTGAGGCGAAGCATTAAAAATACTTCGAGTTACAGGCATAAATATCTATTCTAACAGAACCTACTAATTCCTCAAGAAAACAAGGCGGTCAAGGTGGTTACTAAAAACTCAAACTTACAATGCTTAAAAGCTTTTTGTTCGATGTCTATATTTTGTGCAAGAAAACAATATTTTTGTACCTACAAAAAACAGCTTGGCCAAGCAATACGTTTTATTTATGTATACATTTAATTTAAGGAAACAAACGATTGTTAAATTTTGTTGTTAAGCCAGATGAGGGGGTAAAAATTTCCTTAAATGCGTTTTTGTTTCGATTTTATTCATTCACGTGAGATGTTGTATTTGGTGTTTAATGTTGCAAGTTACAGCTTTGGTCGAGGACTTGTTATATTAATTATATTATTTTTATATTAAGCAGGGCATTTAAAGCTTCGTTACAACCGAATTATTCACGATTTTGTCTCTAGCATATCTTTTGCACACATTCTTATCAGCAGGAATACCTGACTTATCAAGCCTCTTATCATTTCCAGTTTCTTTTGATGGATTTCTGGCGTTTGTTTTTGTGTTCTACTTTTGGGTCGCTCTTTCGACAGGCCAATCAAATGTTTATTAGTGGCCATCCATTGAGACATTCAGTCGACCACAGGCCCGCACCTGTTCTGTGGAAATCTTAGCCACCTTTTAATGAGTTCAGGGGCAGCCTGCTGAGTAGATAACGATTGCACCCAAGTCACTAAATAATTCATCAAGCATTGCGATTCAATTTGAAATTCAATGATGACTGAGCGGCGAATAAATAACAATAGCCTGCTTGAGCTCTGCGTAATTTTCCCCGGAACTTTCTCAAAAAGGTGCAAATTTATTTGCTCTAAATGTAAGTTTTATTTGACGTAGGTTTTGTGTAAGCAAATGAACCACATTGACCCGCCCAGAATTAGCTTAATTAAATGCTTAATTGCCCTGGCTGCGTAGGAGGTAGGAAAGGGGGACCCTAAAAGCTTAATAAACATTAACTAATTGCGATTGAGAGTAAGCGATTTATGTGGCAGAGAGGGAAACTTAATTCGCTGAACTTAATTCTACTTAATTCATAGGATCCGTGTCGTGAGTATTAAACATCATTTAACCATGGATAAGGTGAAACATTGCGTGTGCTTTGCTTTAATTTTTCAAGTTTCATTTTTGCCACAATCTATGCGCAATGATATAGATTACTATATATATTTATATATATACTATACCATACTAATTACGCAGCATTTGTTAGTCGTTTCTTCGTATGAATCCATATCGCTTGCGGTTTTTTTTAATAATTATTTGAGTTCTAGAGGCGCATGCATTATAAAAATTAAGAACAAAGTCGCACTAACAATTGAGAGGGGAAAGTGAAATTAATACCCCTGAACTTTGACTTTTGAGGGGGAGAGAGTACAAAAGGCACGCCCACGAAATGCTGAAAATTCAAGGAGGCAGAACAAATTTTCATTTAAACATATACATTATTTGTGTGTGGGCCAGTCTGTTCCCTGTTTTGTTACTTTTTTCACAGTTCAGCTAACATGCAAAACATTTGCGATTTTAAAATTTTCCGCGAGGAATAAAAATCACAAACAAAGCCCAACAATGGCAGTCAGAAATTAACAAACCAAAGCTTGTCTCTAAAATTATCAACTTTTTCCGCTGTATTTTTATTTACATGACGAACACCCATAATAATTCATTAGATAAGAGATTTCCATCTCGGCTGAGACACGATTCGGGGAATTACTTGTATCTGTTAGTTACTGTTTTCTCCTCGTGAGTTTTTCTTCATTTTAATCTGATGCTTGAAGTCTGTGATTTCAACAAGCCAAAGCCGCAAGGCATATTATAGTAGTACTCGTAAAAATAGACATATACGTATATATATTTCTCATCATCTGAGCCGGCAATAACAAACTCAGCAATGTGAATGTATCGTGAAGTGTGTATTTTGTTCGACTCTCGATACCGACGAGCGTGAGTGTGTGAAAAACGCCCAAGCTCAAGCTCGAAGCGAGTTAATTTGAGTCAACTGGCATGCAAATACCATATATATATACGATATACAAGTTTGTGTGCCAGTATATCGAGGTGTGGAAGTATCTTTGGTTTTGTTTCAAATTGCTGCAGTTAGCATGCAAAAATCGCCTGGGAATTACGTAAAATCATGAATAAACACTTCATAATGAGAGAATTATGTGATATTGAGAATACTAATAGAGTTGGTTTCAAAAGCAAAGCTTTTTCGCTTTAGATATTTAATTGTCAGTTCAGTTAAGGTAATATTTGAGAGTATTAGGTCATATTTTGTTTTTGTTTTGACTAAATGAGGTAATTTTCTACGGCGTATATTAAATATCAAAAGCTTTAATCAACAATTTAATAATTCTTGATATTCTAAACGTTTAGCTTGTTATTTTAAAATGTATGAGCTCATATTTGGAATTAAATGCTCTGAGATTAATGCGTTATATATATAAATAAAATCTATCAGCTTTCAATTATATAAAAAACTTATATCAGTATGAACAATGAGTTCGTGTCATAAGCAAATTTCATCATCTATAGAGGAACAATTGAAATCATAATTCCAAGAAACCCATACGCATCTTCAAGACTTTTTACAAAACATTTTTAATCACAACTCAAATTCAGGTACAATCCATTTTCAATTCAAGGAAAAACTTGTGACACAGAAAAATAAATAAAATAAATAACTCAAGACCAGCCAAGCTGTATATCAGAGCTCTCTGCCTTGTCTTTGGAGTCATGTTATCAGCCAGGGAGAACAACGTGTAACTTTTAGATAAACAAGCAACAGCAAATAGCCAAAAGCTGACCCAAAAGTGAAAAAAAAATATCATAAATTTCCACAAGGTCAACAGAAATACCAGCAATTAAGGAAGCACACGAAAAAATTACGGTCTCGGATCTAAGAAAACTTGAGATTTAATAGCGTAAAAAGCAAATATTGGTTTTATTTCTAGAAATAGACGGAGCATTTCCTCTGGAGCGGATCGATTGTTGGAATCTTGTGGAGTGATGGTAATTTAGGTGGGGTATAAAATGGGAAATCATACATTAGTCAGGTCTTGGGCCCCGCTGAGCATAAAAACAATTTCTGCCTGGTAAGCGGATTCATTAACACGTGCATGTGAAACTTTTGATTTATTCCTTTGACACTTGAAGTTTTTATGTTGGGGGATTTATAATATAGACATGTGATAAAGTACACAAAGAGAAGAGTAATGAATACAGCAATCATGGGGATAGTGGAGAGTTTGTATATGGAATCACCTTCTTAATAATTCCAGGGATAAACGTTTTATCTTTTATTTATCTAAATTATCAAAATATGAAACCATTTAACCTATTTTAGACTGGTATATTTGCAATCAAAATACCAATTCAAGCTCTTCAAAATGATTTCCATTTTAAGCTATGTATTTGGAATCACCATCTTAATAATCCCAGGGATAAGCCTTTTATCTTTTATTTATCTAAATTATCAAAATATAAAATCATTTAACCTAAATAAGTCTATGATCTTTGCAATCAAAATACCAATTCAAGCTCTTTAAAATGATTTCCAAATTGGGTTTTCTGCATTAATTAAATCTCGTCGTTGACTCAAATTTCTCACCGTGCATTCATTAACATTCATCAGATACAACTGTCTATACTGTGTTTACGACTTTGACCTTTTGCAATGATATGGTAGTTTAACTCTAATGACGCCGCCGATTGTCTCTTCACCCTCTCTGATAAAAAGAGCCATAAATGTCATGGTGTTATTAATAAAAGTTGCCCATCACACTCAATTGGATTCACGCTGTTGGCCGTTGATTGTCAGTGGCGTGGAAAGCGCTAATAAAGTCGTTTCCATCTGGCAAGTGGATCCAGCCATTGGCACAGGCTCAACTTTAACTCCAAGCCATCATAAAATCAGACAGGCAGACCCCCAGACAGACAGACATTTAAAGAGTGAGGAGGAGAGTCTTAAGCCCGGTGGCAAATATTGTGACAAGTGCCATGAGGGCTGTCAACACGCCGCCCATTTGACGCCCACAAAAAATAAATGCTCGCTGTTTTAATTAAAAATGCAACCAGTTTGCTTTTTATATCTTTTAACTATTCGGCTTTTTAAAGTTTATTATGTAATATTTTGCCGGCAACTGTAACAAGATACACAGAAAAGGTAAACTAGTTTAGCAAGAGAAAAAATAAAAAGAAAGAGAAAAATGGTAAGAAAGAAAATGCCAAACAACTGACCCTTGCCCCGATGTCAGTGGGCTCTTTTCCACTTTGTTTACCTTTTTAATAAACAATTTTTCAGTTTGCGTAGCTGGGCCATTCATAAATTCTTAATGTGAATGCAAAATAAATGTTTATAAATATTAAATTAGCTGCTCGGAGCGGGCAAATGAAGATACCATTTTGGGATTAACAGGCCTGCCGCGAAACAACTGAGAATATGAATATTTTGATACTCTTGAAAATCCAGTTTCAAATCGAATAAGCCCCATATCTTTTCGTTATACGTAAACCAGAATTTATTTTAATGGCTTCGATTATTTTATGGTTTCAGAGAACACATTTTATTCAGCTATTTGATCAATTTTTTATACGAGAACGGAAGTTTCGCCATCAAATTGAGAGGAATAAGTACCAAAAAACATTTGATCAGAGAACAGAGAAACCAAGCGGAAATGGCAGCAAAAATAGCAGCCCCAAATTTAAATAAAAAGCCACCAAATAGAGCATGAATTTTATTATTGGAATTTTTTGTTTCCTTTGAACCGAAGAGTAAAATTTGAAAGGCAAATTATTTGCACAGCATGGAATCCATCGTGTGGCGATTATGATCCGAGAGGTACATAAACGATGAAGTATTATTTACGACGCTTGTGCAAATAAAATTGTTTAAATATTTCAAAATGTACTCAACAGAACAATATACCCCTTTTTCAGCTCTGAAAACTCTTCGTGGCAAAAAACACTACCTCAGGGAGCACACAAAACAGTGTTAAATGTTAAATATTTGATTGACACCGACAACAAAATGCGGTAACAAGTTTAAAACGAACAAAGCTAATTGAAAGCCCAATTGTTCCGCAGCTACACAAAATTAAATAAAACTCGTAAAAGTTCCTTTCTGTTTCGCCGCAAATGTCGAAACTTAACGAGAAACTAGTTGAGTAAATTTACAAAATTAAGAGTAAACTTATCCCTCAGCAAAAATCGGCGAAAATGTGGCTGAACTCTTTGCCTGCTTGTTGCCTTTGCAATTTGGCCAAGTGAAATGCCAACAAAAGACTTTTTCGACAACTTGTTTTCGGTCCCCGAACGGAAAAGTTGTGAAATCCATTTAGATAAATGCAAATGAGTAGCTCTCAGAGTCTGGCTTACACAATACCATATTTGCTGACCCTGAACTTGCGCCCAAAAGTTGATCCCAGCCAACCAATCGGGGTACTGCCAATTAGGCTTCGTGTGAATATTTATGCGCTAATCAATGATTGGCTTGTATTTACGAGCGTGTTCGTTACGCTTTTGTTTTTATTCGTTGGCTAAAATAATAAATTTCCATAAGCACTTAGATTATGGGCTTGGCGGGGAATTTATGGGTCGGTTAGGTGGCCGGCTTGTGACCCCAACAACCTCAAAATACAAACTCCCCTTTTGGCCTTTTATGAGTGACACTTTTGTGTGTGAAATGTAGCCAAAATGTGGAAGAACGAGCCTGAAAACCATTAATCATTATTAGGGTGACAAGTTCAACATTTCGGTTGCCTGATTTTGGGGTTTTACCTTTTACCTTTAATCTGGTGGGTATTTTTTATTCAAAGAATATTTAACTTAGGTTCTTAACATTTTCTACAATATAAGTCTTATTCTCTCTAAGCAAATTTACTTTAAATGCTATTTGGAGAGGCTCAGACTTACACATATAGTCCCGCGAATATGGAGGTCTGTATGGAATTATAATTCTTGAAATGTGTCAAAGAAATCGGTTTACTTCATTTGTATTTCGCCAGACTAACGAATGGCAAAGCTAATGCGGACTGACCCGAAAATAGCGAAAATGTCTAAGGCTCACAATTCTAATGGAAAGCCATAAATCTCTCAGTCACATTTACATTTTAGCGCTGTAACGAGTTTTATTGAAAAAGTGTGTAAAGCAACGGGTGTAGTATGGTTTTTGTTCCAAAGCTTAAGCTTTTTATATTGTTTTTAAAAAAGAGGTTTCCAATCCGATGATTCGAACAGAGGTCGCTCCGGGGTCTGAATTTTATTAATTGAACGAGTTTGGGAGCCTTGTGCCAGCAGATTTGGCCAACGGGTTTGGGGTCAACAATAAAGTGGATATTGAAACCAGAATAAACACTCCCTATACCAATAGCAAAGGCTTCCCTCCCCTGATGATGTAATTCAATCGAGCGTAAATCGAATCGAACGGTCAATCAAAATTAATGAAATTGCTGAATGCAAATCGCAGCTTTTGTTGCATTTTTGACGTCAATTAGGCCTTTCATTCAGGCTGAGCTTTCCCCTAGACTGGCTCCCATTTTATTGGATTTACCCTTGGGGGCCTCGGCAACGCCCGTAGAATTTTTATTTACGCTCGTTGAAAATTTTCCAGCCGAACATTTTGCATTTCTCGCTGTGGTCGGCCTCCATTGACGCATTTGCATTAACAATTTATGCCAATTTTCAGCTGCTGCCTCTGGTTCAGCTTCAGCTTCAGCTTTTCCCCTGTTGGTTTTCGCTTTGCCAGAGTAATTACGAGTTCTGGTGGGGAGTTTACGAGTTTTGGCTGCTTAGTTAACAGCACAAGAAACGGCAAATTTGAAATTGTAATGAAGTTGGTTTTGCGGCGGTGGCGGCTAAAGTTTTCCAGTAGCTGAAGGAAATTGTTTATTAGCTGCCAGGGCGGGGCCAAGGGAGATTTCACGCAAGGTTGCAGTCGGCAAACATTTTAGAGAACCTTTAAAAATATTACTAAGCTTCAGCGGGAGGTTTTGTAGCTGGATTTTGCTAAGATAAGTTAATACAGACAGAGTTAAGTAGGATTTCACAGGCCACAATTTACGGTAGGGTTTGATAAGAGGGAATAGATAAAATTCCTACGAAAAGTGGCTAAGACTTGGGTGTTAACATGTCTCAAGATTTCAGTCAGATTTATGATAGCTTTGCTTAAAAAAATACAGTAAATGAATAAGCATTTGATTACATTTCGTCATGCAAAATATAGTTTATTGGTGTTATTTCTTAGCTTGTTAAATTGTGTGTTTAGTGGTTAGTTAATTATTTATTATTGAAAATCCAAATACTATAATTCATAGAGTACTTTTGGTGGTGGTTTTCCTGTGTGATTCACATCTCTTGGCAAAGTAATTAAGTTTCGGACAGCACTTTAGTTTATTTATTATTCTTAAGACATATCTGGGATAATTTCAAGGAATAATTTCAAGCCGTTTTTGGCTGTTGAAAGCTGGCAATCTGCAAATCGGGCTTAAATTAATTTTCCCTCTGATCTAGGCCAACTGTGTAAGCTGACATCAATTAATTACACATAAATCACAAAGGGCCTTCATTCAATTTGTAAAGTCTCGCATAAATCCACCCTGTTTCTTACCTTTTGCAAATTAAATTGAAATATGTGACACTTTGCCGGCTTACTCGGGGAGTTTTGTGTCCCCCAGGCTGGACATTAATGTGTAATTAGCCACAGCTGACCCCAATTTTTGCAGGGGCCTCTCCTCCCAGCAGGCAGGAAAGTACACTTTCTCGGGTGGCCTGTAAGCAGTCCCACGTGTCCAATGACATTTGATGGCATTTTAAGTGCCAGCCAACGAAAAGCTGAGTAATGCTCCTCTGCGGTATTCGTTGCTCATCATCGACATCATCATTTGATACTATATAGCCCAAATTGAGGTTCCACCATAAAAAAGCACAGGGAGCACGGCACAAGGGAGAGAAGCTCTAGTGGAGAAAAAATACCTCCAAAACCATAAATTAACGTGAGCGTGGCAAACAAATTGCCTTCCGTATGGAAAATTATTGGGTGTGTGTGTGTGCGGCCAAATAAAGTGGGAAATAGAGAGGCATGGGGAAGAGGAAAATAGCTGGGGAAGGAGAGGAAGCAACGCAATCGACGACAAATCACGAATTTGTCAAGGCACATCAAGCTGCTCGAAATACCTGAAAATACTCCCATGACACGTGAGCATTTACTCAGGTTACGTAAAGTCGTCAGGCATTACTTACATATATATATATATATGGGGAGTTATATTTTTAATAACCGAAGCAATTACAAAATTGTACCTATTACTACTTTTATAATTATCAAAGGTCTTACACAGAAATCTGTTTGTTTTCAATGCTTTTTTTATTAAAATATATTTAAGTAAATTTACGTAAACGTATAATAAATTTATGTAAAGTCGTCAGGCATTACTTACATATATATGGGGAGTTATATTTTTAATAACCAATGTTAGGTAAGCTATTAAAAATATGTACTTTTTAATACTTTTATAATTATCAAAGGTCTTACACAGAAGTCTGTTGGTTTACAAAGTTTTTTTTTTATTAAAATATATTTAAATAAATTTACGTAAACGTAAAATAAATAAATAATAAAAGTCGTCAGACATTACTTATATTATATGGGGAGTTATATTTTTATTAACCAAAGTAAGGTAGGAAATTAAAAAATTGTACTTACTGATAGTTTTATAATTATCAAAGGGGTTACACAGAAGTCTGTTTGTTTTCAATGCTTTTTTTTATTAAAATATATTTAAATAAATTAACGTGAAGTCGTCAGGCATTACTTTCATATATATGGGGAGTTATATTTTTAATAACCAATGTTAGGTAAGCAATAAAAAATTTTACTTACTAATACTTTTATAATTACCAAAGGTCGTACACAGAAGTATGTTTGTTTTCAATGCTTTTTTTTTATTAAAATACATTTAAATATGTTTATTTAAAGTCATTAGACTTAGTATTCAATTCTAATCACCTTTCTTTCTGTGTAGAAAAAAACAAGCAAAAGTCACTTGACTTAACCCCCCGACACCTGTCGCATGTATGACCCCCTTAACACCTATTCCCCCCACTCGACGTCTGGTGGAAGATATTGATTTCTGGCTGCTGAAACATTTTCCTTTGGGCCTTGGCAGCACTTTGACTGCTATTAAAGTTCTCAAAATCTCTGCTACTCGATTTTCCCACACGTTTCGTAATGTCAGCAGGAATTCACCCCAACCTCCCCCTTTTTTCTTCTAGTGTGGCAATCGTCTGACGATTTTAATTTGTCGCCTTCCGTTCGTCTTATCTTGGCCTCGGTGGGGAAAATGTTTTACAAGTTGGTGAAATTTCCCGGCATTTTGTTGTGTTTTCTGTTTCTCTTCGGCTTTTCCTGAGGGTTTTTGATTAATTGCTTCGTGCTGCCTCGCACCGATTTTAAGTTTTTGTCTTTGCTCTTTTCGCTTCTTTATAAATTGGATATTAACTAATGAGCTTAAGTGATTTGGTTGCATTTTCAGTTGCTTGTTGTTGTTGTATTTCCCCCCTTTTTTTTATCAGTTTTCTTGAGCGTTGTGAAAGCAGCAAAGTTTGGGGAAAACTTCGTTTCGCTATGGGTGTTCTATGGAAAGGGAAAATAAAGTTGCTTCAAGTTTCTCGATGCTTGTGTGGTGGGAATTGTGCTGGTCATTCATGGTTATCTCAAGTTGGCCATCAATGAGTTACATAAGCTATTGATTTGTCTGTTATAAGAGTGTGGATATTGCTGGCCCTTTAAAGATATAGCTTACACAATGTAGTGTTGAATGTTGTTGTTGAATTATAAGTAATTAAATTGTTAAGATAAATATTTATCCCCTTAAAATTCTTTTAAAGAGTTTGTGTTATTTGAAAGTGACTAAGAAATCCTTAAACAATGTGTGCTATCTGAGTTATTTTTTATATAATATATTTAGTAGTATTTTTATTAGTTTTTCTTGTCCTATCTTATCTTATAGATAAAAAGTTAGAAAAAGTACTCAACAGTCATTGCCCTGAAATCAAGACTTAAACCAAATATTACCTTATTTAACATGTGAGGCATTACATGTATTATTATTTGGACTTAAATTGCACCTACTCCATTTCCATTAGACTTAAGCACCCACTCGTCCCACCATGATATCTCCATAACCATATCTGTGTATATAGACTTCAAAGCGATTTTTAGCCAGCCACTTAGACGCCCATCAACCCCCCAGACCCCAGACCCAGACCCCACTGCCACCATGTTCCGTCCTATTGAAATAAAACGGAAAATTGCTTGGCCCACAAGCAGGGCACAATGCCTGCCTGATATTACAATACACACAGACAAATAATTCCAACTCATGAATCACAAGGCTTATTTATAAACGACATCAGCGGCCCATCTATCCGCGGCCCTAACTCAACGGAACTCAACCCAGAGCAGCCCAAACTCTATTTTTGCTCGCTCGACGGACCCGGCAAAAAAAAAAAAAAGAAAACCACACGAAACCCCATGGGAAAAAGGCAAAGTTTCGGTGTCCGAAAGAGCAGCCAGCAAACATATATTGGTAGCATCCATCCCGACGACCAATGCAACAGAAGAGCAAAACAAGCGAAATTAGTTCAAATTCTATATTTAAAAGTAGGACTGCCGGCGAAATGTTGCCGCAGCATTAGCCACCGCTCCACCGCTGCCAGCTTTTCCAAACGGAGCGCAACGCCTTGGAAAACACTTGTTTCGGTTTTCGGCATTTCCCAAATGCGAAGGCAACACAAATTATGTTGCCCCGATGTCTGAAGTGTGTGTGCAACATCCGCAAGGTGAAGAAAACATGCAACATTGGGCTGGAATTTAATTCTTTAAAATCCAAAAGTATTTATACTTTTCATTGTGTGTTTCTAACAATTTAAACCAATTGAAAAGTAAGTCAGGAAGCTTTCCTTGGTAGAGAAAAATCTCAACCGCAACTCCACCATGTTTAAGCCAAACTTTAATCAGAGCTCGACTATCTTTTCGTCGACTAATTGTATCTGTATCTTACCACAAAAATACTCAAATGCAAAAAGTTGTTGAAATGTTTACGCTCAGCTTCGTCCATTGTACATGGCTGGAAAAATATTAGGGAGCACTCAAGCATAGCGGCGCCGGTTGCTAAGGCCCCCAGAATCAATTAGGGCCACATGCAAACACTTCTTGGAATCGGCAAGATTTTAGCCAACTTTTTGTACACCAATTAATACATTTATGCATGTTTTTAATGGACACTTTTTGCGCTGCTGGATTTCCGCTTCTAAGGTTCCACTCGAGTGCGCTAATGTGCTAATTCCTACCCAAAAAGTATTCCACAATTGTTTCCCCCTAGCCGGGGGCAGAGTCGAACTTGGCTCTTGTTTTTGTTTGCACTCAAATGGAACAGTTTTGGGAAAACAAACAATTTTCAGAATAACAACAATTCTTGCAGCGAATGGCTGGTCAGTGGGGAAGGCAGAAATGCTTTACTGGATTGCTATTTATAAAGCAATTCTTCAGATGACCGAAATCTCGACAAATATGAATTTTGGAAGCATTGTGGTTGTAACATAAACATCGTTTAATTGGGCTAAACGAGAGCAGGACCTTGGGGAACTGATGTAACTTCAATATTTATGTTATGGATTAAAAATATGTCCCAACATACACAAGTAAGAAGCTAAAGTATTGTAAATTTAACAGAAAATATTTAGAATATATTCTGCTGACCCTTTTCTTAGTCTTGGGTACGAACTTCTCGCCTCGTTGATCCACATTCAGCTGGCAAATAGCTGTAAGAAAAATTAGAACAATACCTCTAATGAAGGCAGACATGGAACCAGCGTTAGATCTTCACCGAGCCCCCACACCTAATGATGGCTCCAGACATAGGAAAAAGAAAGAAAAACAACATTTACATTTCTTATCGCTCAGTCACTTCAATTTGCACATTTTCTGTGCTCCGTCGGCTCTCTGTGAAGTATCTGTCTCAATCACTGAAAGACCGAACATAGCGTGCTGTCTTCAGCTATTTGCAATGGTTTCCTAACCCCAATGCTCTCGCCGTCGGCCCATTGTAAGATATATATATCCCACTGCCCATATATGACACAAAGTGTTGCAGAATAAGAGCAGGAAAGAGTGCCTCGACAATGGGTTACTCGGTAGTCAAAAGAATTTTTTTAAATACCATTTTCTACATATTCTTATAGTTCTTTTAAAGTGGGAGGTTTAGAGCTTTACCTCAGAAAATATAGAGCTCTGACTGTGTATGTTATCGGCTTTTAAAACTTATCAATAAAAGCAATATGGATTTAAAATCAACTGGAATTGTACCCAAAAGTATGCTACAAAAGCTAAATTAAACAAAATTACAAAGAAATTTGAGTCCTATAATAATTCATTGCTATCTTTGGTATACCACTTCAAATGATTTAAAGTCCACATGGATTTCTTTTGCTTTTCTCTACTTACTTTATAAATATGTATTCTTTAGAGTCGATAGGTAGAGCTCTTCCCAGTTACATCAATTACAAAAGTTTCTAATAAACCTAAGTACTCTACAGTATCCAGTTTGAAAAGTGTGGCACATCGAATGAGCAGGTTACCGTCTGTCAGTCGGTCTATATGCCCATTTATGAGTCGAAGTCATTACACTTGGGTAACAGACATGAGTTGTCGTCGTTGTTTACCTTTTTTTTCTTCCTAAGAAGAGTTTTTTTTACTTAAGTAATGGGTTTGAAAGGTAAAAGTGCCAGACCCAGCCCAGAGGCTGATCAAATATAACATGGTTCACAAAAAATTTACCAATAAGAGAAAAATAAAAATAACACAAAACAACACAAAACTAAAAAATGAAAACACTTTCAGGCTTACAGATTATTTACTTTCTTTGTTTTTGGCGACTTCGCCCATTTTATTGGACATTTCTTATTTATATATTTATGGATAGAAAGTATAAGGCTTTTAGTAATACGATTTAATTCAATATATATAAGCAAATATTAAAGGTGAATTTTGTGTTAGTATTAACAAATATTTGTATAGATAGGAATACAGCTTTTTAGAGCAATAAGCATAGATGAACTTCTTCTTTAACCGACTTATTTAACCCTTTATATTAAATCTCTATCTATTTAGTCCCGCCGAGCCCCAATCCACTAAATTTAATTATGTAAAATGACGTCTTTAATAAGCTTCAGTTAACAAAAACAAACAATACCTATTGTTATTATCAAAATAAACAAAGGAGTCTGAGTCCTGCGACTGCAGTTGGCACTTCCTGCGCTGCAGGACTTCCTAATTAAAGCCAACTTGAGGTGTACAAGAGTAGTTTGGGTTGTGGGTGAAGGTGAGAGAAGCCCGTGCCACTTGCAGCAACTTGAACCGATTTAAAGCCTCTTCAGACTCTTCAGATTGCTTGGCTTCCATTAGAGTGTCTCCGGCTGCATTGCGGGCACTTTGGAACACTGCACTGCAGTCGAGTGTCGTTATTGTTACCATTCCACGGCGATTTCTTGTCTGCGACTGCGACATCAAATGCTGCTAATGTTCATTAATAACTCATGCGTTAAACAAAAGCGGCTTGTTTCCCCTCGACTCTAGTCGTCTGGTTTGGTCGGTTAGATCGGAACTCTCAATGAGCTCCTCTCCCTGGCCGCAGTTGAAGTTGTTAGTCTGGTTATGTTGTCACCAAAGTGAATTCGGTTTGCGCAAAATGGAATCGAAACCAAGAAAATTAAATTGCTTTCCTTTTGCGACTTAAATAAATCAGACAGAAAAAAGGGGCAGCATTAATAAGAACTTTGTACAAGTTGCCAAATGCATTCCTTATCTCTTTTCGAGGTTTTTTGTTTGTGGCTCCAAAAGATTTCCTTTTCATTGTATTAAGTCGTGGGGGAGCAATTAGATTTCAGCATAATTTTAGACAAAGGGTCACCTAGTTAGGTCTCAGAACAAAAGAATTGATTAATGGGAATTTTTCGCAAGATAAAAAGCGTATATAGTTGCAAGAACTCGCATAATGAACTCATTGTGCCCGCTCTCCTCTAGAGGAAGTGAACAATTTAATTATTCTACATTCGCGGAGCCTTCTTTTGAGGTTAAGAGGGCAACGCGAAGTGCAATCAGTGGCAGTCGAGCTCCTCGGCCATTAAATCAAATTGGCTATGACCAAGTGAAAGTATGCAAACGGAATATGGCAACATGAGATGAATGTGTAATGTTTTAATACAAGGGGTAAACTTCAAAGGCACTCAGACATTGCAATAGGAATGGCAGCGATGTGTAGGATTGGTTATTATAATTCATATTGAGACTCTTAGTTACCCCTTATTTATAAAAATTAAGTGATTTAATTATTTAAAGCTTTAATCAATGTGAAATATATATATATATATATATATATATATTGAGCATATTCTTTTAATATTTTATAAAGAATTTAATAGACTTTATTATGTTTATGGAAGGTTTTTAGGTTTATTAACCATAAATTCTTCACCATAAATGCTTTAAGTATAAATATATTATTAAAAATACATTTCATTCTTGTTCTTGACATTTCTTAATTTATAGCGAAGTATATACCTCTGACTACCATATACTGAGCAGGCAAACCTCAATTAAATGGGAAATGCCAGAGACGTGAATGGGGAAACTCTTGTTGTGGGTGGGGAGGCTATATGCTTATGTATATCCATGAAATGTTCGGATTTCGCTTTGCCAACGTCGAATCATAATGCAAACTGAGCTTCCCCATTCCAAAACGGACAGCAAACAGAACTTCAACTGCAATTAAGTTTAATGGAAGCTCATTAAGAGGACGAATTGTTTATGCTGGGGGACGGAATCGGGGGAAATGGCAAACAGTTGCATAATACATGGGGGAGACGGAGAGGGAGTTGGAAAATGCAAAAGTGAAGCCTTGGGTGCCTCAGCTATAACAACGAATTATTGAGGAAGCTGCAATTCCGAGTTGCTGCCAGAGGAAGCCCCTTAATTACTCTACCAATTTCTTTAATTTTTGTGTTTTTTTTTTGCATTTAGACATGTCTGCTTCCCCAATGCAAAAAGGGCAAAGATCAATGGGCTGCCTGGCCGAATGCCATCAGCAAATGGAAAGCATTCATGGCTTAGTTGTCACAATTTTTATGGATATTGTCATGGCTCTATCGTCCTTGTTGCTGTGACAATTAAAATGCAGCCCCTGGCATCTATCCGAAAAAAAGAGGCATTAATTGTCAGCTTGTAAAACTGAACATTTACAAGTGTCACAGGGATGAGGTGATGCAGGTAGCCATGGAAAGTGTGCAAAAAACCCCTGTCTCAGGTGCAACATTTCTGGCTTAGTTCAGCAGAAGAATGAATTATTTCCTTAATAAAAGAATATGTAACAACCAAAAAGTTAGCATTGCTCCTGAAGTCAGCCAAAGAACTAATAATCTTGACTTGTATATTTGTTTATATTTATATTTCTCAAAACTTAAGGCTTTATTATAAAAGTACCTTAACCCCACATTGAACACGGCCCCAAGACAATAGCGACATAGTCGGAAGTGGAGGTAATGCTAGCTACAATGACCCTAATGGCCCCCGGGACGAGGATTCCAGTGAAGTCAAAGCGGCCCGTCCAGAGTGTCACCTTCAAGTCGATGGCAACTTCGGTGAAAGGGTAAGCGCCGCCACTGCACCAACCGAAGCGTTGACAACCCTGAAAGGGGGTGGTAACTCACATGACAGGCGAACATGGGTGGGTGCCTTTGAGTATGTGATTCCCTCCCGAGGAGAGGGATTTCAGGGACTGTCTACGACATCTGCTGTGCTCTTATTGCGAGGGGTATAACCGAAATGAGTGTTTTTTTTATAGTTCAAAATATTAGCCTAAAGTCAAACACCTTTTTTTGATGGACTTTGTATTCATAGAGAGTATTTTATAGGTTTTATAGTTGTATTTAATTCTGTTTACCTAATACGTAAAATATTCTCCTTAGATTTGTAATTATTATCAACGTCAATCTCTTCCTTTTTAAAAATTATATACTTTATTAATTAATTATAAAGATATAAAAGATTAGAACGATTTAGAGCATTTCTTATTATTATCAACGAGGGGTATAACCAAAGTTATTGTTTATTTTATAGTTCAAAAGACAAACCCCTTTTTTTTAATGGACTTTGTATTCATAGAGTTTTTTTTAAGGTTTTTGTATTCATAGAGTATTTTTAAGGTTTTATAGTTGTATTTAATTTCGTTTACCTAATACATAAAGTATTCCCTTTAGATTTATTATGATCAACGACAATCTCTTTCTTTTTAAAAATAATATACTTTATTAATTTATTAGAAAGATATGAGAGATTAGAAAGATTTAGAGCATTTCTTATTGTTACCAACGAGGGGTATAACCAAAGTTATTGTTTATTTTATAGTTCAAAATATTATCCAAAAGACAAGCCCCTTTTTTTAATGGACTTTGTATTCATAGAGTTTTTTTTTGTATTCATAGGGAGTATTTTATAGGTTTTATAGTTGTATTTAATTCTGTTTACCTAATACATAAAATATTACCTTTAGGTATGTTATTATTAACAACGAAAATCTCCTCCTATTTAAAAAATATTACTTAAACTAATAAAGTTTATAAGGGGGCTCCCCTTTTTTAGAGCATTCCGGCTTCCGCACTTGCACAAATCTCTGTCTTGGCCTGGCCACCTTCTCATTTTCATTAATGTCTCCACATTTGCATTTCATTAATAATGCATTTTAATTACGGCCATCGGAACTGCAACGGCTCCTCAGTTTTTGCACTTTGTCTGCGGTTGGAATGGGGATGGGAATGGGAGTGGGTATGGGGTGATATAATAAATATTTATAACAACGTCGGGGGATTAAAGACCCATCGGTTCGGTGCTCCATTTAAAACGTACAATTTGTTTATAAAGCGGGTGAGCTCCGTCCGCCTCTATCCGACTCTTTCTGTTCAATCGATTCTCTCGCCCGATTTCCGCCAATGTTTAACGCCTCAGTGAACTTGGCAGCGTGTCGATGGGTTCGTTTCACGTTTTGCATAATTAAATCTATTTACCGGTCAGTCGGGGGGTTTTCTCTCCCTCCCCCAGCTTTTCCCCATTACAATTGGGCTTAAATAATGCCTTAAAACTCTACATTTATTACCCGCACTTGTTACCTGGTTTGATGGACTTGTTTCGTCTCTTGCGGAAATGCTTCGCTCTTCTTGGGGGCTTGGCTTGGTATTTTCCTACTTTTTTCTGCCTTTTTCCATTTAATTTCTGCGACGGCCAAGGCGGCGCCTTAAAAGGCCAACACGGGTGACACAGAAAGCAAACCTTGGCAGTGAAAATAATGTATTGCCAAACGGTAGCTGGGCTTGCCTGTAAACAATGTTCGTTGCAAAAACTCTAAATGACTTGGCATAGTTTTCGTAGAGAAATTGATTTGTGCCCACCGCCTTTTTGCCTTTCGAGTTGCCGGGACAAAAAGCTTAATATTCTGAACTATTGTTGATTTATGAGGTGGGAATGTTTACCTATACTACACTTTTTAGTGCTTTTCATATTTATGGACATATTTAAGTGCTAAATATTGGTTCTTGAGTCGAATAAATTAAGCAAAAAATGTGGAGTTATTTAATCATAAAATTGTTGATAAATGAGAGAGTATTTTGTATTGAAAAAGTATTTAAGATATGGGGAAATAATCTAAGTAAACCTAAGATATTTAACATAAATATAACTAATATTTTAAGATTTTATGCTTAAATATAATCAATATCAATAATAATTTCCGCACTTCTATGATTCTATTATTAATTCAACTTTAGCTAACTAGTTGACATAGTTAACAGGTCTTGGATATTTTTTTATATCCTCAAAAGCCCAACCAGCTAACGTTCGGTAGCGTACACGCATTAGCTACTCTTTATAATTGCATTTAATTGCGACCAGAAATTGAATTAAAAGCTTTCCAAGCTGCCGCAGTAGAGTTAATAAATAAATATGAAAAATGTCACTGGGATGTGGCTGCTGCAACTGACGACAAACTGCATTTTCAGTTGCCTGGCTGATCTGAAAAAAAAGTTATAGTTATTGCCAGCCAGCAAGCGGAAACGCAGTTGGCAAAGCTAATTCCTTTTGGCCATTTCGCATTTGTTTTCTTTCTTTTTCCTTTGCGGTTTCCTGCTGAAAATTCAGTTTTCAATTAGCGAGCTGTCGGCGGAAGCTGTTTGTTCAAAAAAATGCCAGCGAAAAAATAGTTTTACAGCGGCGACGAAGAGGAAATTTCACCCACTTAACGGAAAAGGTGGTGCATAAATTTGACGCGTCTTTCCAATTGATTTTCCACTTTTCACCGGCTTTGTTTGTTTCTGTTTTTTGTGATTGCTCAGCGGCGCCTGAAGCATGCTTGCAATAATTTCACAGCCTTGTGAATTTTTAAGTGCCGCCTGGCTGCAATGTTTTGAGATTACTCAAAGAGCGACGGGAAAACTGGTGAAAAATAGAAAAAAAATAGACAATAAGTTAGCAGTTTAAATTGCCATAATTTCACTGAATTAATTTATTGTTTCTGGCAAGCCCCAATTAGGCCGTCTTATTGGGGAATGAATTGTTAAATAATTATTTTGACTGAGTGCGAATATATATTAATATATAACTAATGGTTGTTATCTCTGTCTTTCCTTACAGTAATCACTCGTACAGCAAGGACAGCCACAAGAGCTCTCACAGCGACCTGAGTTTGTTGTGCAATGGCAATAGTGGAGCTGCCTCATCCGGACAGGCTTCTGCATCTGTTTCTGGAAGCGGATCACCGAAACTATTGGCAAAAACTCCATTGCGTAAGTGTATTATTTAATATTAATATTGCCATAAAATTTAATAAAATATAAGAAATACTCTGCAACAGGGAACTTCTATCTCAGTTCTGCTCCATAAAATATGCATCCTAGGCATTTATAAATGCCTAAAATAATAAACCAACAGATATTCACAAATCTCTAGGATATCCACGATATCCATCCAATAAAAAGCGGTATTCATATTAAAAAAGGGTTCATATTTAAAAGGGATTACTATTATTATTATCTTGATCTTTACTTAAATGGCTTATTAGATTTTGAATTATTCGATTATCAAAGCTTTACATTTTTCATGAACTTCACGTTTTTGAAACTTCCTAAAAGTATGCTTTACTTATTTCAACCCAAAGATCGTGTGTTGCTACAGTTTGAAAGTTCCCACAAGCAGTTGGCAAGCAGTCCACGCAAGCAGCTCATGTTTCGGCAACATTCCATGCACGCAACCTAAGAGATAAATGGAACTGGGCTCTCACCGCAGAAAAACCAAACTTGTAGTGGGTTCGAAGCGAACTTTTTAAAGCTGCTAAGTAGAATGCTCAAAGTTTTAAGCCGCGAACCGGCTTTTAAGCGCCCAGCTAGAGCAGCTGCTCGCTGAGAGTTTCGAATCCATCGAAGAGCGCGAGTGTGAAGTTGTAGATACAAATGTATCTCTGGTATCGATAAAAACAGCATTTGGCTCGCCTGCAGTTCGCTTCGCAGCGACGTCTCTTCAGTTTGCGGCGGGTTTTCAATGCTAACGTGCCGCTTGCTCTCCGTTCTTCGTTCTCCGGTCTCCGTTCTCCGTTCTCCGCTGCTGTAGATTCGTGTTTCGGCTTTCTGCGTGTTATTCGTGATCTTGATTAGATCGGGCTTCGTGATCGAGGGGGAAAATAATTACCAAAATTGGTCATGAAACAAGGCCCAAAAGTGTCTGTGCAGTGTTTGTCGATTGTGTGATCAAAAATCAATCATTGATTGTAACGGTTAATTAATAAAAACATTTTAATGGCGGGGCAAGAGTCGGCTCCATTAATGAATCATCAACTTCCAGAGGTTTGCCCAGAGTTTGGCCAACTCCTTGCTGAACTAACTCCCCCGAAAAACTTTATTTTTGCACCCCTATTTCTGCCAATTGATATTAGCCCACCAGAGAAAAAAAACAGGTTTTGCCGCTTTTGAATAGAATGCCGGTTCCCTTGGGCTTTTATGTACTTTTTTATATTTAAAAGTGTGTAAAATGCTTTCAGCTGAAACAAAGGCATCGTCTGGCATTTCAAGACTCACTTTTGACCACTGAAACTTGAAACCCATCCAACCACCTTTGACTGCATTCATTTAAATGAGTTTTTGAAGATTTCACAGACGGGGTATTTCGAGTTTAAGCAATAGAAGTAGACTGGACTTTATATATTTTAAATGCATTTAAATATCGAGGTTTTTTTACTCATTTTAATGTTTTAGAAGTTACCTGAACACATATTACAAACAATAACTACTCAGTATCTTATTGTCGGGTCACTCATCTATAGCTTTCCTCTCTTACTATTTTGTATATACATTGTCTTTTGACGTCATTCCTGTATATTTCAATTTTGTGTTTCTTTCGCTGCTCCCTCGCATTTGCTTTGACACCGAATACCCCAAGTTTGTATGATGAATAAATATACACATTGAAAAAGCATACTGAATTTCCTGGGTTAAAATCGCATTAGGTTAGAAGCCCAATCAATCAATCAGTGGGTGCCCCTAAGCTCTTCCCCCCTGATTCCCCCTGTTTCGGCTTTCGTCAGCCGACAAAGAGTTCCTCTGGGCTTCTGCTGGCCATAAATTATGTTGGTCGTAATCAGTTTTGTTACAGTTTGTGCCTTGGCTTTCTCACGAACTTTTGCAAAGCCGCAGAATCACTCCTAGCTCGCTCTCTCTCTTCTATATATATATATATGTATATGTACATATTCGCAGTTACCGTTAGCATTTGTCTGAGAGAACCCACCAGGTGAAAAGGGGGTGTCTGCGGAGAGTTCATTTACCTATGCCAGGTGGAAACGTGCTGCCGGCTGGAGCTCTGGGATCAAACTTCATCGGCATTCAATCGGAAGCTCTCTGAGGGCTTCTCCGTAACTTACCTGGCTCACCTTTGTCCAGCCGAGAGCCATAATCCTATAACGAACGCTTAAGGCGAGGGTGACGGGATGAATATAATGATGTCGGGCTTTAAGCCTCTTTGGGGGCTCATTTGGTCACCGGAGAAGTGCCTTAAATGAGATCACCCCCCAGGTGACATCAGGAGAATTATGGAGATCATATGTAGTTTGGGTTAATTTTGGCTCAAAGTTCAGGTAATATTTCTAAGAAGCAATTATTAGAAATGAGGTAATCGGCCAGGTTTAAAGGTGATCTAAGCAGAAGCTTTGTATATTTTAATGTGTAAGCTTATTAAAGAAAGCTGAAATCCTGAAAAAGTTTGCTTGATTTCTAAGAATCATTACTATTTAATATTCAGTAGTAAAATTAGAATGGCATAATAAGACTTATACTTTGATTCCTCACCACCTTTTATTAGAAAATCAGTGGGCGTTGCAAGCTTCTTCCACACAAAAGAATGCGTCTTAATGTCTGTTATCCGTAATATCCGCTCAACGGATATTGGCCATATAAAGTCAAGCATCAAGTTGGCAGCGTGCTAAGATATTTAAGGCCTTATTTATGGTGCCTTGGTAGGGTCTTCTAGACCTCTTTCGCCGCGAAAGACGACACCTGTTTCCGGCCTTGTCTACTGGTTTTGATCTGGTCTCCTTAAGTCTGCTCTGCCGCTGGCTCTGATTTTTCCTTCCACTTCTCTGGTCTCTGCGGCTATAATTTCCATCAAACAGTCGACAGTTCTCTCTTGGCCATGTTGTTTGTTAGAAAACAACCAGCGTTTTGTGGCTCGGGTGTGTGTCTGTTGTGTGTGCATTTCTCTCTTTTATACCCGTGTCTGGTTGTGTGTGTGTGCGAACGACTCTTTCTTAATTTTCACTTGACGTGCTGGCATGCTTTTGTGCTTTTTTTACATTATTATTATCATATTTGCATTTTTTCAGCATCTCTTTGCTGTCTCTTCTTTTCGCGGCGCATGAAATTATTTACTGTACAGTGCACCCCCGGTGAGGGAAGAAGCTCCTTGGGGGCCTGCACTGGAAATATTTATAAAGAATTCTATTGAGAATTTCGGAGTTACAGAAGAGAAAGTGATGAGTCTGTTTTTCTATTTGCTATTTGGTTTTTAATGTCCGTAAATTAAGTGAGATAGTAATGTCCAAAGGCTTCTAGGATTGCAAGGTTCAAGCTAGTCTATACCCTGAAGCTATGCTAATTACAAGAAATCGATTTCAATAAATATATATGAAAGTAAATACACGTTGCTTCTTCTTTAATAATTGTTATTATTAACTAAAAGTGTACGTTTTTTCTTGCATTGAAAAGTAGACTCTTTTGTCTGCTTTCATTTCACTCTGCCTCTAGTTTTCCCTTCCAGCCCCGCTCACTGTCCCTCCCTGGCTGTGGCGCTTAATAATTATGTGGGAAATTGCAAAATAATGCTAGACAGAAATATTTCTTTCTTTTTCGTTCGGTTCGTTTTCCCCGCTCTTTTATCATATTTTCTTGCTTTTTCCATTGGCGCTTTTTGTATAATTCGCTTAACTATGCGAGAAAGTGTTGTGGGCGTTATGTTGTAAAAATTATGCTGGAAAAAAAATAAGCAACAAAAAAACTGTACCACCGCCCAGCAAAATGAAATGCATTGAAATGGTATTGCGGCAGCTTTTCAATTCAATTTGCCAACATTGCTTGGAGTGAAGGTTGCGCAAAGAAAGAAAAGCTACTTTTTTCAGTCAAGAAATTTCTGCATGAAATAACAGCAAGGAAAGTTTTCACAACAAGAAAATGGGCGAGTGTGAGTGGCGGGAAAACCCAAGAGAACCAGTTCTAATATTACATGACTCAGAAATTAGTTTAATTAACATTCTCGTAATGCCTTTAATGTATTCAGCTTGCTAACAAATAAAAAATGAAAGTTTTTCCCCTACATTAAAGCTTAGAAGGCCACATTTTACATTGTATCATATCGAGTTCACACTAATCAGTACTGCCAGGCCCTTACCCTTCGGCATCACTTACCATAATCGGAGGAACCACCCAAGTAATTGATACCCTTTCCTTTTTTCAGTGCAAGTTTACCACCTCAGGAACAAAATTATTTAAAAAAATGTATCTTACGATAGCTGTCAACTTTCACTTGGTATTTCTTCAATGCAATCGTTGAGTGTATTGTTGTCCGAGTGGAGCTTTGATTTTAGTCGCTCGATTTTGTTTTCTTCCGTTACGTTTTGATTTTTTTGCATAATTTTGGTATGGCTTTCTTTGTTGAATAAGAAACGAAGGCGAAACACTTTTCATTTTGCCATAATGAAGCGCTTATATGCCGTGAACATGTGCCTGCCAATCACAGCGGCCAAAAAAGGTTCGAAAACCGGGCCAAGAAAAAAACGCTTTTCCACCGCATCAGCTGTTTGTGCCGGCTAACAAATTTTTCCTTGGTCACTGAACCAATTCCATTCAGAGCCAACTAAATTGAACGGAAAACTGGCCTGCTCGACTGCCGATGGGATGATAATGTTAACGAATACTGAATTTGTTGTGGCTCTTATTGAGTTGCATGTATCGCATTTCAATTCTAGCGTGTCCAAGGCACTCGAGACTCGAGACTCGAGACTCTGCGAAACTGCTGTCAGTTTTAACGAGCTTCAGCTTATAGTAGATGATTTAAAAATGAATTAAAATAAAGATAAGTGACAGTGGAGCATATAAGTCATACTTTATTCATATGAGATTAGAGGGTATAAATTTAATTAAATATAAATACGTATTTATCTATCTATCTGAGGAAATTTTTAAGTAGATACTTGCATAAATACGTATTTATCTATCTACCTAAGGAAATTTACAAGTAAATACTTGCAAATTCACATAAGCTTAAGCTATGCTTAATATTTTTTAGATTCTTAAATAATTCTTTGCTTAATATGCTCTATTATCTAGAATATTACCTTACAAGCGAGTGGGCATATTAATTATTTAGAATTTTATTTGATGACCACTTTAAAGTAAGTCACGAATATGTAAAAGGTTCTTACAACAGTTCTGATAAAAGTGAATAACTTTACAGCAAGAACTATCTTATTCTTGCCATGTTTACTGCTCTATTTTAAGGAGTATTCTCCTGGTTTAGTTTCTCCATTCTCGGATATCAAATTCACCTGCATTTCGTGTTTGTCGTCGTCTTTGATTGATCGCCGCAGTTAAGGCCGAGGCAGAAGGTTTTCCGTGCTGAGTTGTTAACGAGTGAGAGACAGGGAAATGAGCCTGGGACCCCCAAAGACCAACCGACCGACCGACCCCATGGCTTTTATGCTCTCTGCTCAACCAACATCGGGGCTCCATCACGCATTCGTGGCTAATTTGCATATCAAAACAAGACGTTGCACGGCGGGCTTCTGAGGAGATCCGAGTGAGTCAATTGGAGGGGTCTCGGTGCCCGTTCCATACTGTTCAAATGGATTTCCTCCTCTCCGCGGTGTCGTAAAGTGCATTTAGTGCCCAGTTTTCAGCTTAATTCAATAAATTAATTGTGTCATTAGAGTCGCTCAACTTTTACCACACACTTCCTGTCGCCGTCCACGTAACTCGAGACGCTCCTCGCTGGTCGCTGGTTGCTGGAAGACTATAAGACAAGTACTAACACCGACAATTGTCATTCAAATGGTTATTTAATGACCCAACCCACTGGCCCCAGTTTGGTATAATGGTTGGGCGCAAAACTTTCGTTTTTGAGGGTCGCACGTGCGATCGCCTAAAAAACATTGCCCGCCAGCCGGAAGCATTTCTTAGGCCGTCGTCGATAATCACTGTTTGTTTTTGGTTTTGTCACTCGTTAGAGTTCCAACAAACATACATATAAGCCAAACAATCTATTGTTTCCTAAAGGAAATCTGGGCAAATGTTTTTATCAGGTGCCAAACAAATCGTTGGCCGCCAGCTTGGCTTCCAAAATGACGAGGCAATTTTTGTGGTGCTTTCAGAAAGCAGAGGTCAACGATAAATGTAAGCTGGAAATAAGATACAGACTATTTTTTCTGCTTGGAATTTATAGCTGAACAAGACTCTGCACTCTAAAATCTTCCATCATGTTACGTTTTTATAGCAGGTCTTATAACAGGTCAGAAGTATGACTTTTCTTGATTAATTTCCACCCCGAAATGGTAGTTCAAATTATATACAAGTCGAGTTTTTAAATATTTCAATTATTACTCTACCAAATAACTGATCTAGAAACCCTTTTCTAATTTGTAGTTAAATAATATTAATTCCTTAATTAGTTGTGTCAAAAATGTCCACATCTTTCAATGGTGAGATCGTTCCGACTCCACCTCTCTATATTATAATTATACAAACTTACTCAACACTTTATCTTGTCTAAAGCCTTCTGAGAAGTAATTTGCCTATTGTCTATGGCTGAATACTGGAAAGACAAGCCTTTGTTTGGTGCTAGCTTATAATAAGAATAGAATTGTCAACCCAATTTACACAAATTGGCCAAATTAAAGGTAAAGCGATGTCGACAGCTCAATTAGACAACAAATGGGGCTGGCTGTCATCATCGAAAGAAAGAAAAAGGCAGTCTACTAGGAGATTACATGGCTATATTAGCATAAACACACTGAAAACGAGGCAACTGTGTTGGCTTGGTAAATTCACACATTTGCCTAATGCATTTTAGCACAAATGCAACTATGACTATGTCCATGCACAGAGAGAAAACAGAGAGACTCACCTTAAAGAGGAGAGTACCTATTAATAAAAACTACAACCTATACCGTTTCTTGCTGTGTGAGTCTGGCTAATGAAAATATTTTTAAAACAAATTGCCACCACTTGCTCGCCGGCACTCGCATTCGGCAAAGTGTGCCACCAGAAAAGAGGAAAAAATGAGCTCGCCTTACGACACACCCAAAAAAAACCAAATAATAATAATAAAAAAATACCCAGGGGGCAAACGACTGCGTTTTAAAAATAAAATTGCATTATGAGTGCATTTGCATTTGCATTTGTATTTGCCATTTCCCCTTTTCGTTTTTGCAGGCAATAAAAGTATCTGCGAAATTGCTCAACTGTTGGTGTACTTGGGGGCCATGGAAATGCAAATGAATATTTTATTAGTATGTGCCAGATAATTAAGGTTTTTAATAAATATTACTTTTACGAAGGCCTATAAAATGTGGAGTGGAATTAATTTATTTCTTTACTGCCAGTATGACTAATAATTTGTTTGGTGAATAATTTATTTAAATGTTTCCTCTCTGTTCTCCCAACTTTCTAAAATCATTTAGCCAAATGAGCCCCATTTCTAGTGGATCCATTTAGGCAACAGCTCGGTGAATCATCATTAAACTGTCTTTGTATTCTGGTTCTCATATGCTCGGCTGATCCACTTATGGCTTACAGGGTATTAGACTCACTCACAGGAAAATCTGTGCCATCATCTAAATTTGTCTTTTGGCCCAGAGCGCCCTTTTTGTTAAATTAACTGGAGCGAAGTGCAGGGGAAGACGCACAATTTCAATGACATCATTTGGCGATTTCGAATATATATTTGTTTTGTTTGGGGTTTGCGATGCTGCCTAAATTTTAAAGGCAGCATTTTATTATGTGCAGTTTGCCGTCAGTTTAACGATTGTTTACATCGCATCTGCGCGGTCAGTTTTATTTTAGTCCCGCCTGCAGACCGCTGGTGGAGTTTCCTCTTATTGCCCGCATTTTGCATGCGAAAACTGGAACTGTTGGTGATTTTTTAATGGCTGCGCACTTTTTATATTTATGCATGGCACATTAATAAAAGAAAAAAAATGAGTGCGGGAAAATTTGTTTTCGTAATTGTTAATTTTTATTGCCCGAGCCGGGGAGTCCCCCACAAATGCTCTCTTCGGGGACAATGAACCCATGGTTTATGGCTCTCTGCGATAGTTGCTGACCATAAAAAACGAGGTCCACTGCACAGATCGAACTGCTGGAAATGAGTCGTCGTAATATCGGGAGCTGTATTTTTTATGGCCGCCTGGGGGAGGCGATTTTAAAGCTATAAAATCGCTTTTAGGTCACTCTGGTGCTTCGTCGACTTATGTTTAATCCTGCTTAAATTATGACAATGGCATTAAGGTGTTTTTAAAAGTGATAATAAGACAAGGAGGCGCATTAGATATTTAAGTAGATTTCTGTATTCTAAACCTGTTTATTAAGGAAAATTATAATAGACTTTAATATCGCCGGAAGATATTTAAAGCTAGTTCATCATTCCTTTTTATCCATTTTATTAGGGTTTTGTAATAAATGACAGCATATTTAAATCAGTAACTTTTGCAGGTTAATTTATGTTATTAATATATCTTAAAATTAGCTTAATTTAACCGAATTGTGTGGGAGTCTCCTGCCGACAGTTGTAAATTACAGAGATCCTTTCAGGCTCCCTCCCTGGCAGCGTTGCACTTGCCGCTTTTAAATTATGTAAATTTATGCTCGCCTCCTCCGCCTTTATGATGTCGTGGCTGGAAAGTTCCTTCCGAACTCTCGCCAACGATTAATTGCTTTTGCAGCTTCCGTCGCTTTTCACTCACCTGTGTTTCCCCCAGGTATAGCGCCGGCTAATAAAAAATGCAAAAAAAAAAGCGCCCACACGAGGCAAAGTTAATGGCGGCGGCGTCTGCAGCGTCGGCCAACTTTTAATTGAAAGTCATATTCAATTTTTGCATATTAAAGTTAATAAAGCCCCCAGGAATTGGCGAAACTTTAGTTCGTCAGCTGCCATTCCCAGATGAGTGACGGCTACATAAAAAAAAGTTCAAACAAAATAAAATAAATAGCATAATAAATCGAAATGCCCTTGAGGACTATCCCACAACTTCCGTTTCACATTTATTGTCGTGGAAAACTTCCGGCATCCGAGGCATTTGACATTCGGTTTTCGAATCGTGCGCCAAGTCATGTGAATTATGCTCCCCGAAAACTTTTCCAATCGACTAAATTTAGAGCTAACAATCAAATCGAATGGATCCGAACATTCCCTGGGAATGGTGCGGGGAGCGTACATTTGACACCTTTCTATGTTGCATTTTGGGCTAATTATAGTCGGCCAGGTCGGATTGACATTTGCAGGCCTGACTAAACCGACTAAACTGACTGAACTGAACCGACTGACTGAACAGCCCTAACCGTCTAAAGAGGGCGCCGGAGCTATTCATAGCAATGAGGTTGTGCTCCTGCCTGCCAATCGGAGCAAATACCGTGGGACTTCTGTGCCTGCCCAGTGATCCCGGATGGAGGCAGGGGTATGATCGGTTTTTGGGGAGACACTATTAATAATTATTAATAATAAATTACTTAGGTGTCCAAAAGTACGGATCCATTTATTATAGGTTCCGAATTCATTATAACTTGTTTACTTCTGCGACTCTATTTTTCTTAGAGGGAGTTTTTATAAATGTATATTAATAATAAATTACTTAGTTGACCAGGAGTGTGGATTTATTTATTATAGATTCCAAATTCATTATAAATTGTCTACTTCTGCGACTCTCTTTGCAATTACCACTTTATTTTTGTGACTAACCTTGCCTCCAACATTGTTAAGTAACTTCCCATTAATCTATTCAATTTATTCAAAAGTCACAAGATACTACGAGTATTTCCCGAAAGATGCACATAATTCTACCCACTGTGCCAGCATAAATTTCCCTTTTACTGAAACCACTGGGAATGGTGTGTCTTTTCCAATATTTTTGTCTTTTTTTTTGTTTATGGTATGGATTTATTTATTATAGGTTCCAAATTCATTATAAGTTGGAGTTTAGATATATGTATATTAATAATAATTTACTCAGGTGTCCAAAAGTATGGATTTATTTATTATAGATTCCAAATTCATTATAAATTGTTTACTTCTGCGACTCTATTTGCAATTACCACTTTATTTTTGAGTGACTAACCTTGCCACCAACATTGTTAAGTAACTTCCCATTAATCTATGTAATTTATTCAAAAGTCACAAGATACTACGAGTATTTCCCGAAAGATGCACATAATTCTACCCACTGTGCCAGCATAAATTTCCCTTTTACTGAAACCACTGGGAATCGTGTGTCTTTTCCAATATTTTTGTCTATTTTTTTTTTTGTTTTTTGTAAGCCAGTTGCTTTCTGTGTCGGTGCTCCACATTCAAATGCTCCGCCACAAATCATAGCGTGCAATTTGTCAGCTCATTTCGGTTTGGGTTTCATTTTGGCTCGCCTTTGTTAAGTTATGATGACATTCAAACCTGTCAGCAACTGCCGTGTAAAAGAGCAGGAGAAATGCTGGGATGTGCGGGGATCTGGGACTGCATGTTGGCATTTTTCCTCCACTCACCACTCGCTCGGAGATTTATTTGGATTGTGTTGCAATAGTTTGCCAGGCGGCGTCCATGCACCTGCTCCTCTTCGGTCCGCTGTAATTTTCTTAGCTTTGGATACGCGGCAAACACAAAAACATGCTGAAAAATTGGGTCGCTTTGTCGCATAGGAGAGTCTTCTATTTTTCGGACCATTTGTCATTCTCGTTGCGAAATTCCAACAAGCAAGAGCGCTTATTTTGGCATTTAAAAAATAAACAAAATACAAACTCTGCTAGTTTTTAGTGCCCACCATTTTTCAATACCCTAGGTGACAAATTTTAGCTTTCCGAGAAATTATATGGGAATCTTTATAATTTTGGTGGGAGTTTGTGGGATTTCTTTAAGGTAAATACGAAATGAGAATGTGTAGAGCTTTTGAAGTTTCTCTGCCTTTTCTGTATACTTCTGAAGTACTTTTTTTTAAATATTAAAATTCTTAAATCAATAAAATTGTATTTATTGGCTATGAACTTAAACTTCTTGTAACCAGACTTATACCAATTTGCCTGAACTCACAATATACTTATTTTTAACCATTAAATTCTACACTTATTTCCTAAAAGTACTTATTTCTACATATATTAATCAAAGCATACAAGATAATTCTACATATTCTTGAAAGACCCCTCTATCTTCTCAAAGTTGGATCAATCTCTGGAAGACTATAGTAAATACTTGCACTAGATCCTTACGCTCAAGTTTTCGTTTTCAGAGAAATTATATGGGATTCTTTATTATTTTGATGGGAGTTTGTGGGATTTCTTTAAGATAAATAATTTATAGAATCATTTAGCTTAACAAAGCTTTTGAATTTTTCTTCCTTTTCTGTATACTTCTGAAGTAATTTTATTTTACATATTGAAATTCTTAAATCAATAAAATTGTATTTATTGACTATGGACTTAAACTTTTGGTGACCTATGGACTATGGACTAAATGTTTTTGTAACCAGACCAGAATTTGCCTGACCTCACAATCTTTTTAACCATTAAATTCTACACTTATTTACTTAAAGTACTTATTTCTTTATATATTAAGCTAAGCATACAAGATCATTCCATATATTCCTGAAAAACCACTCTATCTTCTCAAAGTAGACTCAACCTCTGGAAGAGTATAGTAAATACTTGCACTAGAGCCTTACGCTCAATTAAATATAAAACTGTTTTCATGTCTGGGCGATTAAGTATTTGTCTATTTCGGATTCTGTGTCTAGGTTGTTGGCATCGTCAAAACATTTTAAACGCCACTTTTTCTTTTTTAATGCGATTCTTTGAATGCCTTTGCCTTGCCCGTAGTATGTGGAAAATGCCATAAAATTGGATCGTCCCATGGATGGCGCCATTAAAAATAATTTAATTAAAGTTGTGGGTGGGCAGATTACATTAAAAACTAAGTTTTTTGTGCGAGTCAGCTCTGATGAGGCGTCTAATTGAATCGGTTAATGGGCCCCTAGTGAATGGCCATTAAATCTAACCGTTGTAAATCAATTCAATGTCAACTGCAGTGAAATATAGTATACAAGTACATGTGGAAAAAACTAAAAACCATTCAAAATGTCAACATTCTGTTAATCATGGAGCAAAACTACAACAAAAACCAAGCCAAGCTAAATGCATTCAAGCGGCAATTGTCAGCGACAACATCAAATTAATTCGCCGACGTCTGGAGATTGTGCGCGGGTGTAGCCTAGCAGCCATCGAGAGCCTGTGAAAGTGAAATTCGAAATCGTGATATCGATCAGACCCCTGCACACTCGCATCCGTGCAGGAACACTCACTCTTACGTGCACCAAATAAGGAAAAAGTAACACACTGAAAATGGGTGCCCACAGCTCCAAGGAGAAACTGTCGCGTTCATATTCCGAGCGCTATATCCACACTCAGGTGATCGAGCGCGAGCGCTTCGGCAGCTTCGGCAAGCGGGCCTCCAAAGGCTTCACGAAAGGTGAGTTCCGGCATAGGTGCAGGTAAATGCTAATGACGCGACGTGCAATGGTCTCAGCTCACATTACGATGAGGGCATTAACTCTCAGTTGCTGAGTTGCGCAAGCTTTTAAGGGGTTGCTACAGATATAATGGTAAAAATATTACTTAATGCCAACCGAGAATGTTTATAACAGGTAGAAGGAAAGAAGAGAAATCTCCGGCCCCATTCTTCCAGCCGAGTCGATTTAACCATGTCCGTCTGTCCGTCTTCTGTCCGTTTGTCTGTCCGTCTATCTGTCCGTCTATCTGTCCGTCCGTGTGATGCAACGGATCTCAAAGACTTAACAAATTTGGTGACAGAATTCTAAACTGTTGACCAAGTCTGTTTCAAAATTCAGACACGCTCACTGCCGCCCTCGAAAATTATGAAAAACGTATAGCTAAGCTATAGTCGTGATTTTCGGTATATATATATATATATATATAGATAGAGAAAACAAATACACTTATGCGGAAGTTCTCCAAAAATTAGGATTAGATTTGGATTAGGAAATCGGATGATAAGAGTTATTACACATTAAAGTTCTCTTCGCTCTTATATTCAAATCTCAAACCATGGTTTCGATCTATTTTTAAACTTTTAACTTTAACTTGACTTAAATTCTAATATGTTCTTATAATTTTTGCAGCACTTTTAGATCTTGTATTTTTAAAGTCTATCGTAGTAATCGTTTTAAAGAGTCTTAGCTTGATGCAACTCTGTTCTATCTAAAAATGTAGTTTTTTGAACAAAGCTATTCGCCAAAACTCGTTTCTAAAATCTATTTTAGTTCCTTCTATTTAACGTCAGCAAACCTAATCCTTTTCCACTCTCCATGAGGATACGAAACCACAATTCCAAATGCTGGCTGTGGCTTATCATTCCCGGTAAACCCCCCAAAGGATTACGTGACGCGGTGCAATGCTCCTCGATTTTCAGTCGCACAACGTAGATAAAAGTTTTTCATTTGGTTTAAGCCGCGCGTGCAACTTTTATTTCCATTTCCATGTCCAGCACAATTAGCCGGCGGCTAAAAATAAAATTTATTACGTTGTCGGTGAAGCAGCTGCTGCCGCCGTTGCCGCTGCAGCTTCTGTGGTTAAGTCGGAAATGAATTTTTCCGTGCCGACTTTGTTGATTACCTGTGGCCCTAAAGCAGCCACAAACTAGTGGCTAACAAGTGCCAAGTCTGGGCAACTAAATCTGAAGATGGCCAAGCCAGGCCCATCGATGAAGACAGACAATAAAGGGTCGTTAAGGTGAATCAAAGTTGATTAGTGGCGGTATAGAGCATAAAATATGATTGATTGCCAGAGAGCGTCCAGAAACATGTTTTTGTGGAAAATTAGATTAGCCTTTAAAGATAATCAGTGGAAAGTTTTCAGCTAGAAGTAGGTTTGTCTAATATATGTGATTATCATTTGGGGTCTCTCTTTAAAAGTCTAAAAATACATTAATCTGTTTTACTTTGATCAAAACAAATATCATTCCCTTTTAAACTAGAAACCTTAAAAAATATTTGTTGCACAATTTTGAGATTTTAAGAAGTATTTACTAAAACTAGAGTCCACTTTAAAAATGATGAATGAAGAAGCTCTGCGGTTCACATTCGATTTCCTTTCATGTGGAACTCGCTCTCTCCACCAACACCCGTTGGGAATTAATGGATGCCTGCACTGGCATAATATAATTTCACCCTTTATTTGTGTACGTACATCTTGGGGGCAGACACTTCAATTATGGAAGCGTTTTGTTTTAATCCACAAAACGTCGAAATGCAAATAGCGCACAACTCTGACAAAAAAAAATACAAAATAAAAAAGGGACCCCCCGCTGATGGAGGGAAGCAATTTATGAAACTTGAAGAGTGTGAGCGGTGCTTTTGCTTTCGAGTATTTTGAGTTATTAAATGGGCAGCCGAGTACGCAACAGCTCAACCCAACCCAGACACTTTAAAGCTCTGCGATGGATGGCAACGTGTTCCCGCATAAATTATCCCATCCACATATTGATTGTGTAGGGAGCGACAAAGTATTTTGCCATAGCACTCGTTTCACACCTCGTCTCGTTTGTCTCTTGCAGGAGCTGCCAAAAAGCGGGATGTGCGCAATCTGAGCATATCGCCAACCGATCTGGGTCCGCCACCAAAAACACAGCAGACGGCCAAGGGACAATCCACGCGCAACAAATCATCAACCACGCCCACGCCCACATCAATACGTAAGTGCAAAATTTCTCCACTAAAAAATTATGTTGAAAGCTTAATAGCTTAGTCATTTATTTATTTGGGGTGTGAACTCACTGGCCTGGGTATTTATTTTAGATATATACTTTAATAATTGGAAATATTGTCTAAAAGTATGCTCTGGAAAACTTCGTTGCATACTTTTAGATACATTTTAAAGTGTAATTTAATCCAAAGAGATATATTTAGCTCCAGCTTGGGCTACAAATGAAACTAGCTAAAAATGACAAAGCTAAACATTTTTTAAAATATTTTCCCTATGATGTTGAAAGCTTAATAGCTTAGTCATTTATTTATTTGGGGTGTGAACTCACTGGGCTGGGTATTAAATGAATTTAGATATATACTATAATAATTGGAAATAGGGTCTAAGAGTATGCTGTAAAAAACTTCGTTGCATACTTTTAGATTCATTTTTAAGTGGAATTTAATCCAAAGATATTTCTTTAAATCCAGTTTGGGCTAGAAATGAAACTACCTTAAAATAACAAAGCTAAACATTTTTAAAAATATTTTCCCTATTATTTTGAAAGCTTAATAGCAAAGTCATTTATTTATTTAGGATGTGAACTCACTGGGCTGTGTATTAAATGCATTTATTTTAGATATTTACTATAATAATTGGAAATAGGGTCTAAAAGTATGCTGTGAAAAACTTCGTTGCATACTTTTAGATACATTTTAAAGTGGAATTTAATCCAAAGATATTTTTTTAAGTCCAGTTTGGGCTAGAAATGAAACTATCTAAAAATGACAAAGCTAAACATTTTTTTTAATATTTTCCCTATTCATTAATTATATTTCCCCATCCATTAGTCTAAAAAACAGACTAAGGTTCGTTCCCCAGTCGCTGCTAAATAATGTTTTTATTTGACTTAGCTGACCAAACAAGCATGATTGACTTCCCTCATTAAAACTCACCGTCAAAACTCTGACACCTTCCTAACCGTGTTTGACTTTTCACAGCTTCTGCGAAATGCCACTTGAAAGGTGTCAACTTTTGTCAAGAATCGCCCTTGTCCCTCCCATCAGTTTTAAAGAGTTAGACACTGCTAAATGCGAAATCATCGCTCAGGTGGAGAATGCTCAACTGGTTGCCCTCAATGAATTGCTGGGTCTCTGTCCGTCCACCTGGCCTCTCCCTTCGTCTCGCCATAAAAGTGTCGTATATATTGTCTGGTCCAGCCATGAAGTCGCTATATTTCAATTGAGGGCGTAGCTTAGCTCCCAGTCTCCGCTATTTGCCGCTGGGGGGAAAATGGGGGATATAATTTAGCGCTCCGTTCCCACAGTTAGCCGTTAGGAAAAGACGGCAAATCTGTGCCAGCTGCAATAAGCCAACAGCTGGCGAGGTGACATTATGTCTTTGGGCTTCAGGCTCCACACGCAGCAGGCCCCAAACTCCTTGAAAAGTCTGTGCGATATGTGCCAGTGAATTCTGCGCAAATTCGGCCTCGTTGACTCACTCCCAGTGAGTCATCAGTCCTCATCAAGTTGGAACGAGTGTGGTAATCGATTCTGTGGAAAATGCCTGAAGGTACTGATTGCTTCATTCGTTTTTTGGAGATTTTCAGAGGAAATCTAGGAATCGTTTAAAGTATATTAATTTATTTTTTATAAAGAGAGAGAGAGAGAGAGAGATTTAACCGAAGTCTACATAAAACCCTAAAACCCTTTAATTTATATTTATTATTCAAATAATGTTTAAAAACTAATAAGGAAAAATCCTCTAACCCTGTAGAGTTACTTTTTTCCACTTCGATGCTAATTTTCTAAATATAAATTTGACAAAACGAACTAAAATCTATGCCAACTGCTGATTACATCAGCTTTCAGCACTTTGAAGTTGCTCAAAATCAACCAAAGATTTTAGCATAATTCACATGTTGCCCAGCACTTTAATGCTATTATTATTTTGCCACATGTTCAATTAACGAAATCCGAATGACAAGTCTTCATTATCTGGTTTATATATAGCACTATTGTATACCCGCTTCGAAATGCGATGACCCCATAAATTTCCACAACAAATGTTGCCACGAAAGTGGGGCAAGCAAAGGCAGAAGTTCTCATCGGTAAATCATAGAAATATTGATGGTTGTCAATTTCATGGGGAATATTTAGCCCGAGGCCGCCAAAAGCATCGGTGGTTCAGTGGTAGAATGCTCGCCTGCCACGCGGGCGGCCCGGGTTCGATTCCCGGCCGATGCAAATTTAATTTTTTCCTTCATTTCTTTTCTTTTGTCGCTTTCGTCTTGCCTTTGTGCGAGTTGTTTCATTATTTTGTTTACGGTCGTGCCTGGGTCATGCAAATGTTTGCAGGCCCGTGCATAAATTAGCCTTAATAGGGAAATTCATTGTGTTTCGCCCTCCGAGATATTTCGCTAAATTGCTCGTAATGTCGCAGAGCTGGAGTCGCTAAGAGAATGCCTCCTCCGCTGCATTCCTTTGCCCGGGCATTCTATATATAAAGTAACCAGCGAAAGAGTCTAATTTAGCATTACTTTAACCCCGCCCTCGATCACTGTGATCACTGTGCGCCGTGAATGAGGAGCGCGCATGCTTATCGAGCTATTTTCCCATTGAGTCGGGGAAAAACACGAGCAAGAAAAGCGATGGTGAAACGTGTTTTGCATATTCAACGGGGAAAACAAGCTTCGTTGTTGTGCTTGGCTCACGCTCGCGGCTGGAATTTCTTGTACTAATTAAGATTTATTTCGTCAACATGCGCCATCTCGTGCAATTAATGCCTCCGCAGAGGAAAAATATGATTTAAAAAAAGTTGGTCTGCATCGGCCGGGAATCGAACCCGGGCCGCCCGCGTGGCAGGCGAGCATTCTACCACTGAACCACCGATGCTTGTTGGATGAGGTCATCAGATTACTCACAACATAATTAAAGAGCAAAGATCGAATATATATTTGCATATTAAAAAATTATGTAAAAAATTTAAGTTGCATCGGCCGGGAATCGAACCCGGATCACTCGCGTGGGAGGCGGGCATTCTACCATTGAACCACCGATGCCACAGTGTAACGCAGGGAAAAAGGTGCAAACTAGAGACACGTTACGCCTATAAGAACGTTTTCAAGTCTTAAGATCCTACAAAGAACATGAAAAGTTATAAGATTAGTAAAAATTTTTTGTTCTCTTCCCTTTTCGATCGTATAAATAAATGCTAAAATTAAATAACAAAATAGTTATTATTGCATCGGCCGGGAATCGAACCCGGGCCGCCCGCGTGGCAGGCGAGCATTCTACCACTGAACCACCGATGCTTGTTATTTAGTTTCGCCAAAATGTACAAACAAGAACTGTTTTTCAAGTTATCGGAAATTTATTCTGTTGTAGAAGTCATTGGTTTTAATAAAGTTTAATTCTATAAGTAAATATTTTATCAGTTTAATATATCATTTAAAAAATATTTTAATTCTATCAAGTACTGTACTTTATTTAACATTTACTTTTCAAGTTGTGCAAAAAGAACGTCTGGTTTTTTAAATATATTATTATTAAATATTAGAAATGTATGTGCGTGCTATAAGTTGATCCTTTCTGATTTTTCATGACAAATTTAGCATTTAACTATTATTATAGCCCATTTAAATGCTCATTGATATAAAAAAAAAATATATTTCATTTATTCTTTGGATCCTTAATAATTTATAAATAAGATTACAAAAATTAATTTTGCATCGGCCGGGAATCGAACCCGGGCCGCCCGCGTGGCAGGCGAGCATTCTACCACTGAACCACCGATGCTTGTGTGAAAATCTGTCTTTTCTTAGCTTAAATTTTCCCCTCGGCAGTGAAAATTTGCCAACATCTTTGCGAAAACTCCACTAAGCGTTGGCAAAACCGGATTTCAAATGCATTGACGACAGCTTCGGGAAAAAAGGTTTCTCTCTTGTAGTTTAATGCTTAGGAAGTGGCTTTGGCTGCCGTGAAACAATTTAAAACAAAAAATTATAACAATATATTTTTAAATAAGACTAAAAAAAATCAAAATAGTAATTTGCATCGGCCGGGAATCGAACCCGGGCCGCCCGCGTGGCAGGCGAGCATTCTACCACTGAACCACCGATGCTTTGGTGATGGGGCCTTTTCAGTACTCCCCTATAAGGTCGGATAGCTCTATAGAATCTCTAGTTAGTTGTATTATCAATATATTAATTTACTTAAAGACTCTTAAATCAAAAATAAATCTACCCTTCCTGTTCTATTTACTGATAAATAGAGCTATATATAGTACTGTGTGAGTTCGTTGCCCATGTCCAAGCGAGCACACCCATCGTGAGGCGTAATTCCAGCTAATTTGATCGCTTTTAATCGCACATCTCCTCAGTATTCAGTGGCCAACTCTGCGGGGCAAACGTGCCTGAAATATGCCTACGCGTATCGCCTACCTGGCGCTTGGCTCATCGAGTTGGCCAAAAGGAAAACACCTAAATGATTATTGGCATAATTGCGCAAGATCGATTGAGTCGTCGCCACTTTCGCACCTCTTTGTACGAGTATCGCTCTCGGATATGCGGAGGAGTTCGAACTCGAACCTGAACGGATTAAGCGTAGAAATCCGGTTGCTAGTCATGGTAATTGCTTGTCGATTGGTCCACTGCGTGGGTAAATCCGTTTAAAATCATTTAAACGATGGGATGGGATGGGATCCCTGACCCCCCAGAGAGTTCTTTATGCTTCGATTGATTGGCCCGTCTCATTCTTGAAGTTCAGAGCTTCGGGTTTGAGTGCCGTTGACATTGGCATTCACGGCATTGTAAACTCTTTTTTCGGCCGGCACAAATTCATTGTTTGTACTTGCCGAGTTTTTGCCGCCTAGACTTGTACTAGCCATTTATGGCTTCTGGCGCTGTATTGTTGGGGTTTTTTGCTGCCTTTTTGTTTTTTTGTTTTGTTTTTTTGCGGTTTATATTGAAGCCCAGGCAGGCAGTGACAACCGGGCTCAAGATCTCGGCAGCACGAGCTGCAGAGCGAGTGCCCGCAAATTGCCTTAAACAATATGGGATGCGAGCACAGGGAGATACGAGTTCCAAGTGACCATGAGGTCAGCAGTGGACACAGCTCGCGGTGTGCAGCTATGTCTGGCTCTGAGCAGCGGAAAACAAAAGAAGCAAATTATGCTAATTATTCAAGGAAACCTGTATCTCCATCTGAACCGTATGCAAGAAAAGAGAGAACTTTAAGAGCTCAAGAGCGGTTGGTTATAAGAGTTAGCTCTCTGAAGTTAGTGAGAGATCTGGCATTTTTTATTATTTCCTAGCATTTTAATATATAAAATAGCTAAGACTTATATTCATTTTTCTATTTAAAGAAAATTAGTTTTCTAGATCATTTGTCTATTTTTGTATTCCGTACTTTACAAACAATCAAAAAAATATATATTATTATGAAAAAGAAATCCTAGAACAACTCAATCTTTTAGCTATATTATTAATATCTAAGCCCTTAAAAGGCTAAAATTAATAAAGTTTTTTACTTTTAAGCATATTTTTACCACATCAACATTTGCAAGCAGTTCAAATCTAATGAAGCAGTTTAAGCATAACCAATGTTGCCAAGCTCTTAACAATGTTGCCGAAGAGAGCAAAAGAGAGCTGATACACAGAGAGATCACAGATCTCTTCACAACTGCTTTAATACATATGTGCACTGCTTGCCGGCACTACTTGCCTCACGCACTTGCCGCATTTTTGTATCTTTTTATCTCTGTTTTTTTCTGGTTTGACGAAAACAGGTGTTTCTGTTTTGGCATTCTCCACTGCTTGCATGCACCTTGTTCCGCCGCGAACAAACTGAATAATATGGAAACTGGTTTTCTTTTGATTTCATTAATTTGACCAAATTATGACATGCCGGGAGACCAACCGCGTTCCGCTTTCAGACTTTCCGACTTCTTTTCCTGCGCTCCCTGCCATCGTGCATTTACGTTGCATTGATAGCCAGCCAGGTCTGTGATTGCACGCATATTTTATCAATGAATAATTAAAAGCAGAAAAGTATAAAGAAAGCATAAACTTTATATGAATATTTAGGTAATTAAGCTGCATAGATAATCGCGAAAAGATGATATCTTTCATTAAATAAATTGATTAACTCTATAATATATGTAGGAGAGAGTTAGTACTTTATGTTAGCTTTAAAATTATTTGGTATTATCTACATTTATAACTAGAATACACTCTTTTCTTACATTTTATTGGTAAAATTAATCTCTAAATTTTTTCTATAATAATATAATTATATAGTCGGCTGAGATGGCTTTGCTAGAAAATTCAGTTTACTAACTGAAAGCCGATTCCCAACTTAAAACATTCATTTGAAAAAAGAAACTTGTGAAAATTTGTCACTTTTAGCATACTTTTTACGTTTAGATCGCTAAGTTATATTCCCTTTCCATCATTATATTTTAAATGGGCTGCGGTAATTTCTTTCTTTTTGGCCGTAATAAAAATCGCTTGAAGGCAGCTGATGAGAGCGACCTTAACAGTGAGTCTCGGGGTTTATATTGGCCAAATGCCTGAAAGTATGCTCGCAAAATGGACTTTCGTTGACTCACCAAAGATTTTCCCCCTTATCATTGCAGATAAACGCTTAAATGGCACTTCAGGCGGCGGAACACCAACTACCGCCAATGGCAACAATATCAAGGGAGTGGCCACCAAAGCCGCCGCCTCCATTAAGCAGACACAACAAACAGCCAAACTTAAATCAACGCCGATTATTAAAAGTACCGCCATTGCCGGCATATCCGAGGGTAAGTGTCAAACAATGCCAACAAAAATTGAAACAAGTTAATAACGAAGGGAGCTGGAAACTGGAGCACTTCAAATCGATTGTAACCCCATTAACCATTTCCTATTTCCCTTTTTTTTGTGGCGGCTTGCCCCGATCGAGGGATCCGAAGTGAAAGCATACGAAATTCAAGTTTATTTCAAATCGAATTAATTATTTTCTGAACGTGCCGCCAAAAGTTTTCTTTGTCTGTCGAAATTGTATTTTCTGCACAATGGAAGCAATGGAAAAAAAAAAGTTGCAAAATGCTCTCCCGGGGACAGTTTTTTCTGTGTCGGGGCTTAAGAGTTGTGCAACTTTTGTAATTAATATTAAGGCGGGTAATTAGCCATTCGGGGATTACGAACTGAGCCTCTGCTCCAACAGTTGTCACTTGTCTGGTTCTGTCTGTCTGAGAACTAGCCCCTTCACCGACACCTCTGCGAAGTGATTTCAATGGCAAAGTTGCCAGTTTGCAGTGGGCAGGCGTTCGTTTATAGATATTAAGTATACTACTATACTTGAATGCTGAATTTGGGATGGGCTGAATGTACTGCGATTATCATTATGGCCTTTGTCTGTGCGACTTGGCCAACTAATTTGAACTTATTCGCCTCGGACGACAGTCATTTCGGCGAGGATTAGGGAGTAAACCTTGTTTTTGTAGGGCAAGAAATGTATATATATATAATTCAATATATGCGTGTAATTTTATATACTTACATATATTTTAACTCTTAAAGTAAATAGTTTTGTTAAACCCCTGTGAATATTTAAAATATTCCTCCTGTTTCTACTTGAATTCAAGTGTCCTATCAATAATGTTAATATATCTTCCCTTTAAGTTCTTCCTGGAAATTCACTTTCTTTCCTTTTCTGATCAACTTTGGTCTTTATCTTTATTCCATTCTACAGTGGAAGCCCGTAAGCATATAAAACTTACCCACTAAGTTCACCCGACATTCGCACAAGCACACACCTCGTGCTTACATAATCGTGGGCATGACCCACACACGGCAGGCAGGTGGCTCTACTTACTACACATTATGCCCCACACATACACTGCGAGAATTTCCACCTAGCTGAAATTAACCCCTTCTCCATGAGCTGTTCTCTATGCCCGCAAGTGTCACAACTTGTTTATGCCGCTACGCGTTCACTTGACGCCTTAACGAAATTCGCTTTGATGTTCAACGAGTTGCTGCTGCTGTTGATGTTTTTGTTCTTGTTTTCATAATGGGTATTTGGGGAGTATGGGGTTTTAGGAAAATATATACTTTATATATATTGGGAACAAGAATTTTCTTATTCATTCATAAGACCAACAAACTTCGAGCTTTCAATACAAATCTGAAGGGGGGCTTGGGCTTTGAAAAAAAACAAAGCTAAAGGTGGTCTGATTCTTTAGGTTTGGTTACAGAACCCTATTTTCAATACTCATTTAAAATGTAAAAACAGTTTTACTATTTCTTTAGTTTGATAATAAAGCGAAAATTGAGTCTTACCGGGTATTTCATAGTCGGCAGCCACTCCAGCACTGGGCGTGGCTGTATATTGCCTCCTCATCCACTCTTTAGGGGAAGTTAAATTGTTTGTTAAATGTTTTAATGCGACTGCCCTGCCTTCCCCTTATTTTATTTTATTTTATTTATTTCGTGCTTACACAGCTTAAACAGCCCAGCCTGCTATTTATTCAATAGGTTTTCACCCACACTTTTTATGGAGTCTCAGGCCCGTCTATTTTGTCGAATTTTATTTATTGTTTTCACACCATCCACTTTGGGGAAGACGATCAATTAAGTTGTCATTTAGTTTTGATTGTGCGTGATTGTGGCCCGCATGTGAAAAGGCAGTGAGAAAGTCGTAAAAGTTGTAAAGACAACAATTTAATGCTCTACTAATGTTGAAAAATATTTTTATATATTATAGTTTGATAGAAAAAATATAATTTTCACATTTTTCTTCATTTTCCTAAGATAACTTCTTATTAAACATTACCAGATAAAAGTTAATGAAATAATTATAGGGTTACTGAATAATTTGTGGTACTTCTTATATTAATTTCTGCAATAAGGGGCTATATTGGATATCTATCCATATTTGTATTAAGATTGTGTCAAAAGTTGAAGAGAAATGTAATTTAAATTAGTTTTTCAAGCATCATTAAAGTACTTTTGCTTTAAAATTATGTAACTGTCGGGATACTTTTAATAAAAATTCCACTAATAATAGTATGAAATTGAAAATTGATACTGGGTATATATAACTGATTTCCTATCTTTGTAAGTAATATTTGCCTGGGATATAAACCTGATATCTCATTATGTAGGCATAGTATTATTTCTGTAAGAGTATACCAAACGTAAAATCTTTTTAAACGCACGCCAACTCTTTTTGGTTGGTCTACCTTCGGGTGTGTGTGGCATATAGTGTGTGGCCAAAAGGCAGACTTTTATCTGACGGCTTGTTTTCACTCTAATTTATGGCCTACACCCATCGGGTTCATTGATTTCGGCGTTGTCGTTGTCGCCTTTCTTTATGGCCATCTTTCACGCTTTTACCCGATTAATTGTCAAGCGTTTTTCTTCACCTCCGGTGGCACACTTCAGGCGTTAGCAGAAGGGAAAATAAATATCATTTGAAAACTATTAACTGTATTTGCATTTTGCAATTGCGGATTGCTAATGCACATTGGTACTGACATCGCAGAAAAGTTAATGGCCGACCGGCCGACCTCCTCATACACCCAACACGCACCTTTTTTAGTATTTCTGCCTTTTGTTTGTATATAACTTTTACTTTTCTTGCGGATTTCTGCCATGCGTAACCAACGCAAAGAAATATATATATCATTACCACTTGGAGTATTGAGTACGTTAACGTTTCCATAACAATTTGCAATTCATTTGAAGCCCACACATGGCTGGCTTTGTAAGCCGAAAGATTTGTAAGAAAAAAGTGGCAGAGCTCATTTACAAAATGGCTTCATTGGTGGTCAATAAAATCAATGGGAAAGTAACTAATTGAATTATTCTCAGCTTGGGTCCCTCAAGTAAACAACATTAATTAGCCCACCATTAGCCATTAGGCCATACAGATACATTAACATAATCAAGACATTTTTGGTAACAAAAAATTAGATTGAACTGTCAGCAGACATTTCACAAGTCCGATTCGCATGACAAATTTATGCAAGATGAGAAGATGCGGAGTTCCACTGCCTACTTCTTCGTGGGCTTTATAATTTGCACACAAAAGTTGGCTAAAAGCGAAGCCGAATATTGCATAAATTGCTCAATGCTCAAGCGAGCTCTTAGGGCTTGGGTAATTTCGGCTTTGAATAATATATTTAGGCGTGAGAACGAAGCTTTATGGCACTATAGTTATGCATGCACCTTAATCGGGCATATTTATTTATTTTTTAAATAATTCGCAAGCTGGGAGAGTGGAGGGAAATCAAGTGTGGTCTCCGCTTTCTTCAATTGAACAATTGCTGTGAGTCTTACGTAAGTCCCCCAATTCCTATTAATCTGAAACTTTCGGTTTTTTGGCTTACATTCAATGTCCGGCGCACGCTATCATAATTTCTCTTCAACTCAGTTCCTGGAGGGGGTTTTTGGGTTTATATTCAATTAGCCAGCTGGATTGAGGTCAAGCTGTAGCCGAGTGTTGGCCAATTCTATTCAATAAGAGCTCTTTCTTGACTGGCCATAATTATAATCTCTTCAGACCTGATCAGGTTTATAGCTCTCGAGCTTCTAACTGGAGCGTGGCCTTTAATGAGCTATGTGTGCTCAGCGCTGAGTTCTTTTCAAGCGTAATCATTCCAAAGTTTTCCCTCCTTTTGTTTATTTTATATTTTGCATACTTACTTGGCGCAAACACGGCAGCCAGTCAATGACCAGGCCCAAAAACTGCTCTTGCTGTTGGCCAACTGTGACGCGAAAGTCACGGCGACAATTTAAAACAAAAAGAAAATAACAAAAAACATAACTATAATTACAAAGTCCACAATGAGAGAAATATGAGATATGACGCGCGGCAGGTTTTCTTTAATATTTGGATTGAACCGACCACCGAAGCTGGAAAGTTATAAATAATAGAGAAAGGCGTAAGGTTTTTTATGTGAGATGCCAAATTTTTGCTGACATTGTTATAGAGGGTTGATAATAAATAAATAATAATTGAATTAAGATAGGAAGCTTACTAAAACTAGACAAAAGTGAGCTAAGTTCAGCCTGAAAAATCTTGTAACCAGCTAAGTCTCTAATATATGCAATAAATATAAAGAAGAGGGTTGTTAAAAAATAAATAATAATTGAATTAAGGTAGGAAGCTTACTTAAACTAGACAAAAGTGATCTAAGATCAGTCTGAAAAATCTTGTAACAAGCTAAGCTTTTAATATATACAATAAATATAAATAAGACGCAGGTTTTTATTGCTTTACATTTATATTTTTTATACTCTTAATCAAATATCTAAAGTCAACAAAAAAGGCCATGTATGGGGTGTCAGATAATTCTGATGTCAGAATATCCGTTGTTCTCCTTTCATAGCTTTCGTCAAAATTCAAATTTATCCTTTTATCAAATGTGCCCAATTGAGATTTGTATGAATACTTGACGCCCGATTGCATTCGGCTTTATGCAATCGGCAGATCCGGGGCCTTGCCTCTGCTACGCTGCCTATAACGTATAACGTATAACGTATAACGTATAGTAATCCGGGATTGGAGTCGTCGTAATCGGAGTTAGTTGTTGAAGTTATAAGGCTGAAAGTTAAAGCCGCCGACGAGACAGAGGCCGAGGCAGCAGCAGCGGCGGCCGAAACAGAGAGCGATCCCCCGAGTTTGCTGTTTGTTCGCGGATCCGCTGTTAGTTGCGCGCCGAGCTCTCCAACCGTCGGACGTGTGTGTGGTGTGTGAGCTTACTTTTGCCGAGCAGTGTGTACAGTACAGTACAGTGTGTACTGCCTAGTGTGGCCACAGAGAGAACGGTGTATAACAGTGACTTTGGCAGTTTATGAGCGACTGGGCTCAGTGCGCATGCCCCGAAAATGGGCATTAACGAGTTTGTGTCTCTGTTCTACGGCTCCTCGCAAAGTCTGAGTGCCAACAAAAGCGCGTCCACGTCGACGTACTCATTGCCAACGGTCGGTCTGGATTGGAAAGAGTTCCAGCAGATGTTGAAAAATCACAAAAATGTGCAGGCCAAGAAGTATGGCTACCATCATCCCAAGATCTATGCGGGTCTGGCACCGCCATCAGGAGCTGGAACGGGAGGAGCAGGCGGAGCCGCAGGAGGAGCAGGCTCCAAGGTAGGCGCCAGCGATGGCGATGGTGGCAGCAACATGAAGAAGCTGCTCAACAACAACAGCAGCAGTGCCCCGAATAACAATAACAATAGTAATGGCAAGACATCCCGCATACCCACCACCAAGTCCATGACAACCTCGGCCTCCTCCTCCTCGGGCAGCAGCGACCTGGACATATTCCGGTCCTACGGCAAAAAGGCCTGCTCCATCAAATCCTCGCTGACATCCTCGACGCCGTCCAGCTCTTCCTTCCTCTGGAACTCCTTTCGCATGCCGCGCAGGCAGAAGTCCGCGGTGGCCGAGAAGAAGCGCAGCGGAGGCGGTGAGTAGCTGGAAAATCAATTTCCCAAATTGTCATAATGCCAGCCACACATAAAAAAAAGTCGATCAGCTGTGGGGAGAAGAAGGATCTGCTGGAAAATTGCTTTAAATAAAAATCATTAGCGGCAGGGTCTTTAGAATAATATTTTAAACAGAGAGCAGGTGATATCTTCCCCAATATTTACTGTGTTTAAAAGGAAAACAATTAAAAGCAATTACTCCTCTAACTAATTTGTCTTACTAACTCCTTTCTCATCCTAAAATGAGGCTAGTTTTAATATTATTATCGAGATCTCCCATATAAAGTTTAGCACAATATCGGTTCCATCATCACACCGAAGGCATACCTACATTTATTTCTGTGCATAATTACTAATTGCCTGGAGCCAAAGAGACTCACTCTGATCTACCTCAACCATCTGAGGTGACCCATTTAACTCAGGCTCTCCGCTGGGGAGAACAATGGGGAATTGTTTTGTTTCGGCCAGCGGCTATTTGGCTAACAAGAGAGTGAAAGATGAGCTGGAAGAGATCGCCGAATCAGGCAAGCATCGAGTCGAGTTGTATAATTTGAAAATTGCTTGGGCATGACCCACAACCCAAAGGCAACATGGGAGAAAGAGGTATAACGGTCTCTATATCTTGGTTATAGTCCAGGGACAATCTGAGGTTCTTGACTAATGCCAAACGAGGCGTTACAATTTTTCCAGCTAACAGCTCTGGAGCTTGTTCTCCTAATGTCTTTCTCTGTTACCACTCTTTTATCTTCGTGTTTGATTTTTTGTGGTTACTTTGCTAAGCGTGGCCAAGGCGATTTTCGTCGTTTTTTGCCTTTTCATTATCTCAGCTTAATTATGAAATTTCGCTTCGCCTTTTGCCTCAAAGCTGCTAAAAATAAACGCCAGGAAAATATAAAATAACATCTTAATTGCTGGAGTTTTTAATTTTTCATGTGCCAAGTCATTTGTTTGGTTTCGATCTTGAGACATTGTGAGATCACCACTGGAAATATGTGATTTGACAAAATATTTTGGCTTCTTGCAGGTTCAAAAGTCATTAAGGAGTTGATAAATGAACTAAAATGGTTAAGGATTGACAGATATAAGTACAAAGCCTTGTTTGTTTCATTTCATTTTAATTTAAATAGTTGCTTAAGCAAATCTAGAAAAATATTCAGTAAATTGGGTTATATGTTTATCTTCCATAGAAAATGTTACGAACCTTGTGTTATCAGACATACAACGTTTTATACTAAATATATATCTATTTATTTATAAAAATACTTAATTGCTTTAGAATACTTTCTTAAAAGTAATTTTTAAATGGGGGAACTCCACCAAAAAGAGATATATAGATAGATATAAAGATAGATATTCAAGCTACAAAAATGTCAGGGGAACTCCACCAAAGAGAGATATATAGATAGGTATTAAGATAGATATTCAAGCTACAAAAATGTAAGATCCTTGTTACCAAAGGTTATATATATTATAATATTTATTTAATTATAAAAATACTTAATTGCTTCAGAATACTTTCTTAAAAGTCATTTTTATATGAGGGAACTCCACTAAATTGATTTATTAAGATAGATATACAAGCTATATTATATATTAATATTTATATTATTTATTATATATTATATAATATTTATATATAATATTTATGTTCCCCTATTCCCTCGCTTTATAATTTCAAAACCAATCTTCCCTCAATATTTTCTCTTTGCTTAGTTTCGACTTTATAATCCTTGCCTAATCCTGCTAATGTTGCCCCATTTCTGCTATCTTAACTGATTGGCACATCTAGTTGGCGTTTTTTGGGTTCATTCAATATTTATGGGTCCAAACACTTTTACCAGGAACCCATTAGGCCTAGTCTGCGCATGTCCCTCGAAATTGGTAGGCGCAACAAGAAGGTGGAAACCGCAGGCTGGCCGCTCCATGATTTTTTTGGCCATGGACCAGTATTGATTTTTTTAGGGGGCGCCTCTGCCCTGTGACTTCTGGTGTTTGTATTCCTCGGCTCTTGTAAGACGCGCCGACCGTCTGCGGACTACCCCAAGAGCCCTACAGTGATGACTCATCAGTGAGCGCAGCCCCAACAACAACGACAGAATGACGAAGTAGCAAAGTAGCAAGGTGGCAGTGGCACTTTCCCGGCCACTTTCTCTCGCCGTCTCCCTCTGGCTTGCTGGGGCCAGCATAAAAATTGCATAATGGACTTTTTCGTGTGACACACTGACACTCATCGGGGCGAAAGATATGTGACAGCCGCAGGAGCAGGCCGGAGAGCGCCTGCGCAGTTCCGCTGCAGAGAGGCTCCACTGTTATACGCGGCTTGTTTACAGTGCTGCCCAAACTGTGCCGCCTCGCCATCTGCGTTGCGTGTGCGTCTTCTTCAAGTGGCCATAATAGGTCTTCGAAAGGCCCACAAAATGAATTAATAAATCGAAATGAATACCGAAAGGCCCCGCAGCAATTAAATCATAGCGGCTGCGTTAATTAACGGTGCCGTTGCGCTTTTTGGCGCTACCAAACTGTGACCACATGCGCCTCCAGGCCGCCTTTTCAATGGAGTCAAGTGCAAGTCTCTGTGTATTTGTGGCCAAGTCCAAAGCCAAGTGGCGGCTTCTGGCCAGCGAGGCGCAACCAATTGTTGCCGCCGGCGGAGGAAAGCCTAATACACACATACATAGAACCCACAAAGAGAGAGAGAGAGGGGGGCCGCCGCCAATTGATTGATCAATGGCTTTCGGCCTCGAGATGTGTTGTTTTGGCCGCCAGCCAAATTGTCAAGCGTATGCCACGGGGCGTATGCGCAACGGCTTTTAATGGCCAACACAGAGATAAGCATTGAACTTGCTTTCTTTTAGCCGAGATTGCATCGCCGATTGGTCAAGCCCCTCGTCATTAAGGCCGCGTGCCTGTTGCAGTTGCCCGGTATATGGGTGTAAATATGTAAATATGCAAAGGGGCTACCACTAATCGATTTCAAATGGGTTTATGGGGACAATTAAAGCTGTATTACGGCACAGATTGCATGGGGACTTGGGTTTGTGGTAAAATACTTGAATGAGAATGAAAATGTGACTTAGATTTGAACCAAAGTTGCAGGAATTAAAGAAATGCCAGGAATTATTAATATTTATACTAGTTTTGAAGACTTTTATTTACCCCTATGAATTCTATAATTATATATAGTTATATTTATTTATATTATATATTTATTTCATGATTATACTGTGAGTTTTTCATTCAAATTATTGTGTTAACTCCCTTTTTTTGTCTTTATAAATATTAAAATCATTACTATGGGTTTATAAATTACACAAGCTTGATGCATAATTATCAAATTAGTCTCCTCTGTGCCAAGACCATAAAAATTTCAATTATTATTTCCTTGCAATATATTTAATTATGTTTTTATAATAGCGCAAACAAAATTTCCAGCAATTCGCCAAGCCGCCCCACCTCCGTTTGGGCGCTATAATTTGATATTTGTGCGTGGAAAATTTAATAGCTTTTCGTCTTCGCCATTCCACCGCTTCCTCCATTACCCTGTCACTCCGTTCCGCCATTTCCCCGCTTTCCCCGCTTTCGGCGCGATTCTTTTGGGCCGTCTCGACGCTTCGGGATTGGTGGCCTGAGGTCTGAAGTCCAAAATAAAACCCTCGGCGAAAACTATGCCAACAGCTTTTTATTGAGCCACGCACAGCGACGTGACAAGTGCAAGGCTTTTCTTTCGGTGTACTTTACGCAGTTTGTATTGTGGCTGCTGGCAGAGCAATTAACACTTGTTGACAAGTTCACTGGGCCGTGGCACGCTGACTCCGCGGTCCCTCGGTTACTTAACTTGACTTAACCCATTGCGAGAATTGCGCCCACGCCAGACGACGACGCTGCCAGCTGCCGCCAGCTATGATTTCGGGGCATTAATTTTTGATTTATATCGGGCCATTAATTACACTCGCGAGTCTCGAGTTGCCGATTTTTCGCCTTCTTTCTCTCATTTTCTCTCGGCCTTTGTAAGTGAAACGAAGAATTAATTAAACGTTGCTCATACGCCGCGTGGTCCGCTCGTTTGTCGCCTGCGAAGGCAATTAAGTGACCCTCATTGGTGCACTGCATTTGTCCCCAGTTCTCCATTGAGAATAATAATAACCATCATAATATACTAGCCCTCTTTCTCGCACTTGAGTGACGTCAGAGTGTGGTTTTGCTTTTGCAAGGTTTTTTTTGTTTTTATTAAGCTCCTCGGGTCTGTTAATTTGCTGCTTTTTTGTTCATTAATGCTGGGCACATATGATTATGAAGTGCACTCGAAATAATTATGTATTCTGCCTTAAAGGGGAATCAGTCTAATAAATAAATATATAAATATTAATATAAATATTATCTTTGAATTAATTTAAAGTTTTGTCTAGGTTTCTTAGGAATGGTTAAAGCTTTTCTTTATAATTAGTAGATAAAATTTATTGTATATATTAAAAAGAGTTGTGAAAGTCTTTTAAATTATTAAATATCTCAAGTATCTTCTTGAAAAGTAGCTCAATATCTTTAGGGGCATTTCAAGTATGAAGTATTCGAAAAATAATTTTATATTCCGGTTTAAATAAAAATTAATTGTAAATATAATGATTTCTGTTAGTTCTTGATTAGTGTTAAGTATTATCTATATTGTTGAGGAATGATTGGACCATTTCTATATATATATATTTTAAATATTAAAAATGGTTCTGAAAAGTTATTTATTTTTTAATTATCTCAAGTAACTCCTTGAAAAGTATATCAATATCTTCAGAGCTTTCCAAGTCGGAAGTATACTAAACTTATTATATTATACTTATTAAATATTCTGGCTTGTAGGGAATTAGATTGAAATAAAAATAAATTATAAATATATGCTTTCTGTGAGACCTTGAAATAATTTCTAGTATTATTTAGATTATAGAGGAATGATTGATACATTTCTTTACACTATTTAGGTATATTTTTTATTGTATTAAATAGAGTTTTGAAAAGTAACTTAAATTTTTAAATATCAAAAGTAACCCCATGAAGTATAGTTCAATATCTTTGGCAGCATTCCCAGTCCCAAGTTTAATTAAATTTCTTACTGTGCATACTTTGCGCCTTTTGTGTGCGATCCCATAATCCACCACATGGTGAAATCAGCGCCACAATTAGCCGCAAATGCGGAGCCCACGTACCGAGTGATCAGCGAACAACGAAGATCGCCGATCAAAACCGAAGACGACAACGACAACGGCGAAGCGCGCCTCTTTATTTTGAATTAAATCCATTAACAGTTTATGTTTAGAAGTTTGCGCCGTCGTATCGGCAGTGCGTTGTCGTTATTCGATTAATTAAATTTTCCGCCGACAGTTACTTTTCGTCGAGTGCTGCGCGCAAAGATAAAAATCAGTAGCAAAAGATGTGATATTGGTGACTTAACAAAAAGTGCGAGCTAGTGGAGCATAGAAATCGCAGCCAAAGGGTTCGATCCAACATCATTAACGATGTCCCCAAGTGTCGGCAATTAAAATCGATTTACCCGCCGTGCCGCCCGGGGCTAAAACTGCAGCCATGCGTCCGTTAATTGAAAACCAGCGAGTGCAGAATTAAAGCAAATAGAGCGGAAGCACCATGATGGAAATGTACGCTGTGGGTGGACTCGGACCTGGTCAGGGAGCAGCAGAAGCGGGAGGAGGATCCGAGGATACCGGAGCAGACAATGCCGAGTCATTCGTGAACTGCGACTATGAGGACGAGGGAATTGGCGGTAAGGCATCGATGGGATTTGCGATTGAACACAGACCGAGGGAGACTCGCCAATACAGCAGGGAAATGTTGCGGAAAATTATTCTTGATTTTGCGTTACAATAGAGCTCTGGGAATATTTAATATCCATTTACTACCATTTTACACACAAAGATTTTCTGTTTAATCCCATTCTTCTCCGTCACCAATGCCCAGAGCAGAGAAAAATATATAAAATATACGCGCAAATACGCATTTTACTTTAAATAGTTTTCAATGAACATGTTTAGAAACTAGAACAAGTGTTCAATACCATTTGAAGGACAATTCGAGTGCAATTTACACTATATTTATCAAGAGAATGTCACCAGTTCTTGCTTAGTAGTTAATGTACTTCCACACATTTTTAACAATTTTTAATTTGGTAATGTTGCGACGCCATTTCCGTAATTAATGCACTCGCTGCCTGTATATCAACAAAATATTGTGCAAAATAAATAAAAGACCCAAAAGAATAATGCTCATAAAGCTACAAAAATTAACCGAAAAACATACTCTGTAGTCTGGCCTAGAGACGATCGCAAAACAAACAAGAATTTGGCAGAAGCATTATGATTTACCCTGTTAGGAAATGCTATAAAGTATGTTGAATTTATGGAAAATTAATAATTTAAAAAATGTGATTTAATAGAAAAAAAGAAATATATAAAAAAGTAAATAAATATATAGTATTATTTTATTTAGCGAGTTTACTGAATTGTATGTGAAGAATATTAAATAAATAAAAAGAAAATGGGATTTGATTACCAGTAACAGTGAATGAGTTTCTCGTCACATTGAATATTACTTAATTAATCATTTATATATATTAATATTAAATGAAATTAATTAAATGATTAATTAAGCATATAACGTATTTATATAATTCTTAAAATAGATAATAGAATAAAATAGGTATTATGGTATGAATTAATATGGCATCTTGGAGTTTATCTTGCATTTTATATTTTCAAAATCTCAAGTACCTTATAAAGCATATAATTTATTGATTTACTTGGTCTGAGCAGGCTCTCAATTCTCTGGATTATTAAAATTAATGAATAATATATTTATTGCCAATTTCCCAATATATTTCCAGGGTATTTACATATTCCCTACTATTCACACTCAACCGCTCTTAGTTCCCCATTTCCTTGGTTCGCTCATTGGCTTTCCAGTCATGAAGCTTTTTCCTGTGGTCTTTTCTAATGTTTTTATTGCTTTTATTTGTGTACTCACTGCATAATACTACGAAAAGCACATATAAATCGATCATATATATATATATATTTATTCAGCCCCACACTGTCATGTAATGATTAATTAGACAATCTATGTATATATTGCATATATTTCGCTTGCTTTGTTTTCTTTAGTTTGCCAAAGAGAACGAAAAAACGCTTTCGTGCACAACTTATCTAAAAATAATCATTAGAACTTGAGCCAAAAACGACAAAAAGTGTTTTAAAGGCTTATTTAGCCGCTGAAAGAAAAAAAAGATACGAAAAATAAATGGAAATGCGCCAGGCGACGACTCTACGACCTTGAATTGTGCGTTTCTCTAGGGAATTTTGCCCGAACAACAAATGAGAATTACAAACAATATCGAATCTCGTATTGGCTGAAATAAAAATCTCTGTTTCTACCGATCTGCCATAAATCCCTGGACTTATGTCTTTCATCACCGTCCCCGCTGGCAGCTGAAGACCTTTCTTTGAGTCCCTCTGATTGACATTCAGCAGAAATCGATCTTCTGGCTATATATGCGTATATCCGTTGTGCGAATGGTCTGGAAAGCTCCTTCCGCTGGCTGGTCTTACTCCCCCACTGAATTATCCACTGTTTATTGAGCGTTGTTTATAATGACCCGGCTGCTGTTGGTCTCGCTTTTTATTTAAACAAATTGTAGGGCGATGCATAATTTAGTGCAAATACTGTTTACATTTTGTGTCATTAAGGGTCTGTGAAAAATGATTTGAATCGTTCTTTCATCTGTTGTTTTCAATTGAATTGAGGGAACTTGTTAATTGGTTTTGAGTGTAATGGCTTTTCCGGTTTGTTAAATTTGTTACTCATTATATTTTTAGTGTAATGTGTAGGGTCGAATGTAACTGTATGTTTTAAAAGAATATTCTATTTAACAGGCTCAACATAGTTATCTTTTATTTAAAGGCAATCGTCTCAAAAATTTGGCTAAAAAAAAGTTAAAAAAAAGTGCTAGCGAGCTGAGCATATTCTCTATACATTTTATATGCAAAATAAGCCTTACAGAGGCTTTATATAATTTAAAAATAATTATTTGTTATCCTTGCTTTATTTACAAGAAAGAATATATACATTTTGGGCCTACATGGGGTTGCATTTAATTATAATTTTATTTATTGTGGATTTAATAAAGCCTTAATAATTAAAATACTGCTTTACATAAAACTTAAAGGCAGCTGACGTCGAATGAATCTGTAGTTAATATAATTATATTTTATTTAAAGGTAATTGTTTCAAAAATTAACTAAATTGAAATAAATAGTATTATTGAGTTGCACATTCCCTTAATGCTTAATACATTTTATTTACAAAGTAATGCTTATAGATGCCTTATAAAATTTTAATTTTAATTATTACACCTTAATACTTAAAATACACTTTTTGTAGCTTAAGTCCTTGGAATTTTCTAATGCCTATCATAAATGCTTCGCTCCGGCATACTTGAGTTATCTTTTTCAGTTCAAATATGTCGGGTAAATCGGACAAATTCGCTGCTGGCCGGCCACTTGACTCGCGCCCACTGAAAGTGCTTCTGGCTGACTGCTAAAAACAATTAAAGCAAAGCAGAGCAATAAAGCCGCTGCTCCCCTGACAACCCTTGCCCATTTAACTGAAAAGTCAGTGTCCATCGTGTCGACCAAAGCGCGAAATAAACCAGATACAAAGATATACAGATACAGATCCGAGAGATACGGCCACACGACATTTAGTTTTCGAGTCGAGGCGAGGCAAGGCAGGTCCGAGTGAAGTGATTTTTGTTTTTTTTTCGCTTCTCCAAAACGCAACTAATTGAAATGCCAGTTGCCAGTTTGGACTGGCTGTTGTTCGCTTTAATTACGCGCATTTTCATTGGACATGTTTTTGTGGGTCGCCATGGGTTAAGACAGGTTGCCGCTGCCACTGCCGCCGCTGCCTGAGTTGAGTTTTCCAAAATTCGCTAAAAAGGCAACAGCAACAGCAACAGACAGCTGCCTAATGCCAAATAAGATATTTCGGAATTTCAATTATTTTCCATCGCCCAACGCTCACCAGCACCTGTCCGTCCGTCCGTCAGTCCCACTGTCCGCTCAGTGTCACAGCGTCGCCCGCTGCCCACTGTGCACAGCATCGCTTCGGTCTTCGCCTCGACACATGTCGCGATTTGGCTGAAAAGTCCGAAAAACCAAACCCAAACTAAAACCCAAACCGTCATTATGAGCTCGGCCAACCGAATGCAAACCCTGGACATGGAATGTATTGCCTTGATGTTGATGGATCTCGAATGGGGGAGAGTTTTCCACCTGGTGGATGCCTCGGGAAAACACCCAAAACACACTTTCTATTAGTCTCTAGCTGAAAATGTATGCAATTTGCTCAAATTCACATTTGTCTGGCTGGAAATTTACGACTGTTTAAATACATATTGCCTGCAACACTAAAATAGTATGTAATTTTGTTTTTTGAACAACAGATATTTTAAATACTATGGCTGGCCATTAAATTTACTGATAAATTGATGGGGAAAATATGTAATTAAGCATTAAAAGAAGCCAAACCTTGTATCATGATAACTTCGAGTAATCCAACAACCAAACAAACCCTTTTTAAATGTAAATAAATTTCATTCACCAAGCAAATACCAAAGAAACACTTTCCACCATTTGGGAAAATCCACGCGCCCAGTTCAGTTTTCACACCCGAGAGAAAGAGCCGAAAAAAAGCAACAGGAGGAAATTTGTGAATGAATTCGCCCGCAGTTGAGTTTTTCCGAGACCCATAAAAATCCAAGTGCAGGGCATGGGCTGGGAAATGGGAAATGCAATGGGAACCGGAACGGAATCGTAGTGAACCAGGGCCATATAACTACTGAGGTGGTCGGTTTCTCAGTCATAAAATCGACCCGTCGCCACATGAGGTGTTCCTTGTCAACTTGTTGCGATTCCTCGGGACCGTGAGAATATTCTGGGCCGAAATCGTTGGAAAATCCGCGACAGGACTGGGAACCTCAGTGCCTCGGTTCCTCGGTTCCTCGGTGCCTCGGTGGTCCATTGCAAATACTCTTGGCCTTGCAATTAATTGGTCGTAGCGAATGTCACTTAATTGCCTAATTGCCATGAGAAATGTCCCTTGAAATGTGAGACTGTCGTGTGCCAGACTTGCTCGAGTCGTGTGTCATTGAGATATTCGAGATCAGGTGCGAGGTGCCTCGATGCCTTGGTGCCCTGGTGCCCTGGTCGAAGGCCTGCCATTAATAATTATTAAATATGTTCTGGGAACAACGGCGAATGGGAAAAGCCAAATCATTTTCCCAGCTTAAGGTCAGTTATCAGTGGGGTACTATACAAAATAAATTTAAGTTCAAGTAATATTTATTATTTATTTAAAAGAAATCCTTGTATATGTAGTAATATTTGAGCAATCTTCAGAGCTATATTCTTATTCCACAGTTTATAAATAATACTCCATTGCCTACACTGATTCAATTAAATCGTATATTGAACTCGAAAGTCTTGCAATGATTTAAGCCATACATTTTCTGTGCGAGTCTGGTTTCGTTTACTCTACAGTTTTGGTATTTGATTGCATTTGTAAAAATTACCCAATCACTCAAAGCGGCTAAAACCGAAAGCAACGGCTCGGTCTTTGACTAAATTGTTAATCGGTTTACAGCATTAATTATTTTCCTACTAAAACAGGTTTTATTTATCCACTAGAGACAAGGAGACACTTAAGAGCTCTATTTTATTCATTAATTAAAATGCTTGCTGTTTAGCCAAATAATTCGTACACATGTATTTATTATTTCTTGTCAAAGATTTTGTTACATTTTTATAGGCTCCATTGGCACTCCTCCAGCTGCATCGACAAATTAATTCACTTTCGGTATTCAAGCAAACATCCCGGAGTAATGATCGCCTTGACAACTCCGGAAGACAACTGCTCCTCCTTTACCTCACTTTTCAATGGAGACGCGAAACAAATTTCGCTCATTACTTTCTCGCCGCGAACAACACGAGCGATTGTCGGTTTGGCAAACATTGACAACTCGACTATAAATTTATGCGGCAACATTAAACCGTCAGGCCTTGATTATGGCCACATATCCGAGTGTACACCAGACTCTGGGCCTGGGCTGGGGTTTGGCCACAGCTTCGATTTCCATTTGAAGTCGCGCGCGGCTTGTAAGGAAATCGGGTGAGTTATGGACAAAACACACCGGCTGCCCCGATCGATGGATTGATCATGGCGGTTACTGAACTCCCCCATGGATTCCTTATGTACAGCGGCGGCAGACATAATAGTAATGGAAAATCAGGGGTTTACCATATACTAGGTCTTTTTAGCAGCTATGAAGAATATTTTATAAGGAATTTATATAATCTATGGCATTTCTTTTACATGGAAAACTTGTTAAACAAAATCTAAATTTATTGTTGCAGCTATTATTAAGGCTTTATCGATTGGTATTCCCCCCTCAAATTTTGAGGCATGTCAAGGCCAATTTATTGGCTAAAGAAATTGGCCACGCATCCTCTGTAATTGACAGCTCCCCGTTGAGTGGCGATCTCTGGAATCTGGGATCGGTGGGTAATTGATGATGATGACCCTTGGCATTATTAGCTGGTGACGGTGGGCGTGGTCCAACTCACACCTACATCTAGTGTGCGATTTGCTTTCCCTTTTGTGAATGGAATTATGCAAAAAGAAAATGTATTGCCGCTGCGGTTTTTTCTTTCTTAAAGTACTTCTTCTTTGCCTTTGCGGCCACGAAGCCATTACTCATTTTGCTTTTTTTGCGAGGAGAAGATGAGAGTGGATCCATCGTTGGGTGAATCATGGTTAACTCATCATCGTTAGCTCATCATCTCTAGCGACAGCTAGATTTTCATCTGCGGGGTTAATGAGCAGGCACTTTCGCCCGTCGACGCTTGCGTAATCCTGCAATTTATGGTTAATAAATAGCTCCTTTCGATAAAGCCAAAATAATGGCTTTCTGATGTGAAATATAGTAAGCAGTGTTTACATTTCCTAATATCATTGTTTCCATTTATCATTGCAGAATCCCTGCGTTCTGGCGTGGACCAAACCGAGCTGCAGGAGCTGAACAATGGGCAACCGGCGAGCGGATGCCCAACGCCGCCGCCGCCGCGCGACTCGAAGCGGTCCTCCATCAGCAGCGAGTTGCCCTGCGAGACGGAGGCCAAGCTGAAGAGGTGCGAGGAGCAGCGGGCATCCAAGGAGCCGTCCCCAGCGGCCCTGCTTCAGACGGACCAGGAGGTAGGTGCTGAGAGCAATGCAGTAACTTTTTCTTGTACAAATGAGGTGAGATGGATACTTAAAACTATAGAGTTACTAAACTGGACTTACTATTGTATTATTCATATGTTTCGTTTTAGTTTAAACCCCAGACGAGGGACCTTGAGCCCACGATCAGCTCGATGACAATTATCCCCGCCCCCTGCATTGACATAGCCGACCAGTATCCCGCCCTGAAGCCGTACGCGAAGAACGGGGTCGTGGACTATGCCCGGCTGGCCAAGTTCTTCCAGGACAACCAGCACGAGCGCCTCGAGGAGCATCGCAAATTCCTGGGACTTGCCGTTATAGTGCAGTTTATGTCGCAAAAGGTGAGTGCCAAACAACGAGTGACATAGCAGCGAGTGCAAACACTAGTTAGTAAATAGCAGCGAGTGTCGATGGGATCAGTGAGGGATTTGCCGGAAAACAGGCGCCAGGGATTTATACCTAGCAGCCCTTTGAGGGAGTATCGAATGCAGAGCTAAGAGTAGAGATACCTTTCCCTGCCTGCCTTTGTAATTGCAGAGCTCACATGTTCTGGCCGCTGATCGGGCTCACCTGCTCTAATAATTCCCGAATTGTCTCAACCCCGGGTCCACATGTGAATATTCCCTTCCATTGTTTGCCATATTTGCCTTAATCTATGCTTAAAGTTGAGCTAATTTCGTTTAATTGTGTCAGTGCAGGCTAAGCCCAAAGCCGATGCCCGAGAACCCCGAAAACTGAGCCCGGGATGTGGGCTCACTTTTTGTGTTTGCACTAATTAAAAACTCTGAACGGAACTGAACGGAACTGAACTGAGCTGAGCTCAACTGAAAATTCCACACAAAAGTTTGTCCCGGCTGCAGTCGGGGTAGAGACCCCTTGTCCCTACCCTTCCCTCTATCCACATCGCATCCTTTGTGCCAAAGCATCCTTTCTCCGGCACAGAATGAAAGGGTGTGAGGAGCTGGCACATCCAAGTTTGGCCGTAAACCGGCCTGCTATTCAATTAATTGTTTGCCATTTTCGGTGTAAAGGATTCTGATCGCACAAATGAAGACTCACCGGGACACGTGTGAGATTTGACGAGATTTCTGGCCGAAAAGCGAGTTAAAGGAGGCTAAAGGATGCTGGCGAATTAGGGCTGAAATGCACACAGATTCAACTAGACCCTTAAAATATATTAAATTAATTCAATACGATTTTTACCTTAAAACCAGTTAAGATATGGATGGATATCTCTAATTTCTACCTGCTGCCAGACAGTCCCCTATTAAATAACAATAACAAGGTCGTAAAAATCAGCGACAAACGCGAAAAACATTATTTTAACATTTGCATATATGGGAGAGGACTGGACCCTTCCCGACCTCATCTAGACACATCATAAATCGATTTATGATGACTTCTCAACCACAAATGCTTTAGGTAGAACTTATAAAAGTCCGATTTGTCTGGACACGTCGAGAGGGGATTTGGCAGAGCCACAAAATGCACACAAAATACCGGAGGCACATTTCCCCAGCATTTGTGTTTGACAATTGCGTAAAGCCGTTGGCTTTAGAGCTGCACACATGTACCATACGCAGGATAATCGAAACAATTGCCAGGAGCCAGAGGATATTCAGCTGATATTAGTCGGTCTTATGCAAGCTGAAAGTGACACAATGCCAGGCACACAGCTGAAAAGATAATTCCCTGTCTTGGCACAATATGCGCCATCAGGTGTGGGCATTGTATTGATGTCATTTGCTTACCATTTTTGTCTCTTTATCTCCTTTTCGAAAGCAAGTCATTAATGTGGAGAAAAATTCCAGAATTCCCTAAGCTGTTGCCGGAATTTTTGCACCCTGAGCTGGGGGAATTTCAGCAGGACGAAGAGGAAGTGTTCATTCGGGAAAAACTACAGAAATGGGGATTTCTTAAAAGGTATTAAAAAATGTGCCAGGAGAACATAGATTTGTATAATCTGTTCAAAGGGGAATATACAAATATTTAAATAATCATTTTGGCACTAAGAGAGAGAGATCTTAAAGATATAATTGAACGAATGTTAATTCAATTTAAATTCATAAATACTTCTGAAATATAACTAGCTGGTTTCTTAACCCTAAAGATTTTCTTTTGGCGCTTGGCACATGTTCTAATACTATTTCCTTTTATTTATTTATCTTCTGTATTTATTAAACCCTTATGTCAACATGGCAAAGGTCGCATAAATGACTTAAAACATTTCCAACAAACTATTAGCATTTCGTTGGCGCTTGCACATGCTCTAAGGCAATTTGCATATTTTTTTAAAACCCATCTCGTATTTATTTTGTGCACATTTCGTGTTATTAAGGGGAATTATTTGAGAGTAAGCCACAATATTTGGCTAACTTGTTGGATGCGTCGGCTTCCATTCAGGCCGCAAATGCAAACATGCAACGCGCTCAACGCGCAGCGCGATGCGGATTTGTTTGCTTTGGGATGGAAATTTCGGGGAACGAGGCAATCGCGTAATATTTTCCCACTAAAAGCCTAAACTGATGTTGCAACAGTCCGAACATAAATATTTATTTAAATATGATCCAGCGAGATTTCGCAGTTTGGTGTGAAAACCGAGGAAGTGCAACCGGCAAGGTATAGAGGGACAAGGACATTGGTCCCTGTAAAGGCCCTGGCTCGTGTCCATTTTTATGAGGTCTTTACGGCATGCTACTAAACGCGAAGGACAATCGTCGAGCAATGCTCCAGACCCACATATACTCGTAGAGCGGCCAACATGGAAATAGCCAAAAGGATTAAATCCAGTCGGTCCGGTTCTGCACGGCGGCAAGTCACTAATTTCAACACTTTAATTGCAAGCGTCCTTGTCAGGTAATTGCCGCTGTCTTCGATCTGCTCTTGCCTCCTTTGACTGTCACCCGAAAATGTCAGCCGCCGGCGACGAAAAGGCCTAGATGGCCACTTTGCCACTGAGACGGAGACGGAGACGACTGCGACTGAGATTTCTCGTAGACAGCGACATGATGGCCATTAATTTGCCGGACGAAGAGTGGCGGCGGCGTGGATGTGGCAATTTGCAATCACCATACATCGCTTTTTGGGTTGATGGTCGGCCACTCTTAATTTGGGGATCAGCTCGGGTTCGACGCGGCGATTGGCGGGTTCTATAATCGATTTAGACGATTTAAATAAGCCAATCATTAGCGTTTACTTAAGAAGATCATGGAGTTAACCAGACAGCCTCAGATCACAGTTTAGCCATTCAAGTGCCTGTGCAAATTGCGATTTGTAAAACTCTAATCAAATTTGTAACATGCACTCCAAAAGGCGTACTCCCTCGTATACAGTTCCCTAAACCCTCTCCTGAGGCGCTCGGGCACTTCGACACGCATCCACCCAAAGTATGGCAGAAAAGGTGCGCGCCATTACAGCGAATTTGAAGAGCATTCGGGCCGCCCCAAAAGAAGAAAAGGGAAAATTATGTCGCCTCCTTCGGCTGCCAGACGCGTGACCAATCCCATAAACCACATGAATCTGGCCAGCGATCACTAAGCCGTGTTGGGTGGATCCGATACGATACGAATCCTTCTGTCCGCTTCTTCCAGTAAGGGGCGTGAACCGCCCCTTTTGCCTTGGCCGCTGAAGGATACACCCACCAGATTGCATGGCTCAGTTTTTTCCTTTTCTGTTTGCCGGCTGGAGCAGCCTTTCACCCTTTCCCTGCATGTTTTTTTCCATGCTCGTCTGGTTTAAATCCCTGGTAAATATTTTGCTGTCCATATCCGGAGAGTTTCGCCTGATCCTTAGCTACCTGAGAGAGTCCATTTCCCGAGCCCTTGCTACCTGACGATGCTCGCCTATATAAACCCAAGGCACCGGGAAATCGTCATCAGTGTACTTCAAGTATTCGTGTTCAACACAACTCCCGACGCTTAAAACGAAAGCAAAATGTTTGAAAATTTGGTCTTCACCAACGAGACACTATCGGCGCAGACTATGGATTTCGATCTGATCAGTTGGACAGTGCCCGGCACTCCCAGTGATACAACCTATATGGATACTAACTTTGATCAGGGCCCCGAGCAACAGGTATGCTTATGAGAGCAGATATATTTAGAGAAAAGCTAAGGAATATAATATGTTATATTATTAATAGTAAATACACCATAGACATTTAAAAATTAAAGATTGTTCAAGTTTAAATATATAAAAAAAAAGTTATAAAGTTTTACAAATTGCAAAAATTAAAGGAACTCAATTTAGAGATCATTAGGTTTTATGCTCTCTGAGAAAATCATTATATTCACATTCTCAGATCATATAAAACTTGTGTGTGGGTTTTTCCCCGACAACCTTTGACCATGATCCAAACCCTCCCGGGCGAGACCCTCGAAGCCATTGTATGCTCTGTGGAAATTCCCTGGCTCAGAGACATTGTCTCCGGCACTCAACAACTTGCCTTTTGTTCGACTTCCGTGCAAAACTCTTGAAGTCGCGATTGAAAATTCCATTTTAATTACACGAGGCTGAGACTACCTGCAGTGACCCCGAGAATTTATAGCGACTTTAACCGTGATTGTTTGCTTCTTTTCCGGCTTACAGCTAGATGCGTTTGGCTGCCAGGAGACCAAAGAGCAGTGTGCCCGGACCAAGGGAACGCTGGAGGAGACGATCGTATTGCTGCAGCAGACGCAGCGGGACTGCGAGCAGCTGCGGGAGGAGCTGCACTCCAAGGATCTGGAGTGGGTGCAGCGGCAACAGGAGCTGGAGCACCTGCATCGCACTGAACTGAAGCAAGGTACGTTTAATGACAAACCTTTTGGCTTTCTTTTCTTTTTATTTTCTCTTAAACTTATATAATTATACTTATTGTATTTTGCAGCCGAAGAGAAAGTAATGGAGGTGCAAATGCTTGCCAAGCAAAGGTTCTGCGAACTAGAGTCCCAGCTGCTGGCCAAAGACGAGGAGAGCAAACAGGTGCAGCAGGCTTACCACATGGAAGTCTCCAACAAGCTCGCTCTGAAGCAGGAGCATCTGACCACAGCTGAACAAAAGATCCTGGATCTGCAGACCCGCCTTCAGAAGTCGGAGTCTCAGAAGCAGGAGATGCACGAGAAACTCCTGCGAAAGGAGAACACCCACGCAGCCCGCCTGTCGGAGTCCAACCAGCGCGAGCAAGAGCTCAGCGATCGGGTCAAGAGCCTGACCAAGGAGCTGACCTCTTTGAAGGCCAGCAAGGAGCACAGCGAGCGCGATCTGAGGGATCGGCTGGCACTCTCCCAGGACGAGATCTCCGTGCTGCGCACCTCCTCGCAGCGCCGCAGTCCCTGCACCAGTCTGCCGGATACGGCCAGTGCTGAGGTCAGCCGACTGACCAGCGAGGCCGACAGCCTGCGCTGCGTCCTCGAGCTCAAGCAGGCGGAGATCTCCGCCCTCAGCAAGGCCAAGGCGGAGTACATCAGAGAAAGCGAGGAACGCATCAAGCTGGGCAGCCGCGTTGCGCTGCTGGAGGCTCAGAACGAGATGATGCGGACGGAACTGGAAGCCAAAACGGAGAAGGAGAAGTAAGTAGCAACTGAAGCCTCAAGTGGAAAGGGAACTGGAACTAATCTGCCATCTTTTTTCTCCCAGGGATATCCAGCAGAAGATGGAGGAACTGGATAAGGCCGTTAAATACGAGCGGATGAAGCACACGAAGCTGACATTCGCCAAGGAGGAACTACAGTACCACCTCAAGCAGCGCTCCGTGCAGCTTCAGGCGGCGGAAGCCAAGCTGCACGAACTTTCCATCAGCTCGCAGGACTCTAGCCTGTTGAACGCCACGCACAGTCGCTGCTCCTTGGGTCGCAGCAGCCTGGAGTTCTCTGGCACTACTTCCTCGCCCACTTCTCCAGTGATGAAGGGCATGATCGAGCGCAACGACTCGGTCAGCTGGACCCTAGAGATCGACGACGAAACGCCAAAGGGCAGTGCCTCAAAGATTGTGCGGAGAACGGGCTCATTAAGGAGCAACAGCGAGCGATGCGTCATCCAGCGGCGGCAGACTTCCGTCAGCAATGGTCACTCGAATGGCACGGCCACCAATGGCGGTTCTTCACCGTCGCACCCTAATCCTCTAAGCCAGAGCATGTCGGCCACTGCCCTGCTGCGGACGACCAGCCACTCTGGCGACCCAGAGGGACATTCCGTTTCCCGGGCGCGCTCCCTGTCGGTGGGCATCAAGGCCTCGGCCTCCAGTTCCGCCGTCTGCGAGTCATCTGGCGGCAGGCGGCCAAGGCAGTCGGATGAACTGACCCTGCCCGACTGGCATGAAGATGGCCCGTTGTGCTCCAGCTCTCCGCAGCCAACGTCGCTGGAGATGCGTCCGCGCAGCTCCACAATGAAGCTAATGTCCAGCGAAGCCAAGAAGTTTCAGGAGATTCAGGAGTCCGCCGGCGAGGCTATGGTCTCCGGGGCCAACTCCGAGGACGAGAGCTGCTCGGCATCCTCCGAGGACATGATGCGCAGCTCGTCCGCCTCCAGCACTGCTTCGGGGGGATCGCTCTTCAAAATACCCAAGCAGCCGCCATCCCGTATGTCTATAGAGGAGGCGCTGCCCTGCACACCCATGGAGGTTAGCTGGTCAGAGGACGCGGCCGCCGATGCCAGCGGACTGGCATGACATGGTGCCTACGAGGAGCCGATCGACCAGATCGCCGAGGCGGCCGAAGAGGCTTACGAGAGCGAGAACAGCGATGATAGCTTCTAAAGCGATGAAACCCATATTTGTTCAACAAATACCGATGCTGATAGCATGGAGTCGCCGCCACTTTCGACGCGGAGGACTCGAGATTTAAGAGTGGGAAGCATAGCTTGGCGTTTTCACTTCTATAAGAGACCCGTACATATATGATGGAAAGGTTTAACAAAATATGTAACGCTATTCATACGTTCTTAAATTTGTTTGTGTAAATAATTGCATTTAGAAGCAGCTCATTTAATATAAACCTTAACCATAACTATAACAATTAGTCGAGCACACAGCAAGCGGAGCCGTCACAGCAACAATACCGGGGGGAAAAGGATTAAAGTAAAGTAAACATTTTAAACGGAGTAAATCGCAGCTAATACATTTTAGAAAATTAAACAAGTTTCAAAACTAAAGTGAATAATTACAGTCATAATGGGTAGCATTTAGCTGGAGCAGTATGAATATCTGCATAATGGAAAACCATAAAACTTATTACTATACAGATACAGATACAGTACAGTATATATATATATATATATATTTGTATGATTAGCGATATTGATATTGTATTCTAACCGCAACTCGCAGTCGCAATCGCTGATATCGTACATATATGTTACCCGAGAGACCCAATCCAAATACTTACCTCTCCTCCCTAGAGCTCAAAACAAACCAACAACTCACTCGATGTCCTTAATTGAAAAAAGAAAAAACAACTTATAGCCCGCTCTATTCGTCGTGGTGAAAAGGGTTCGTTTCCGCCACGAATATAATATAATTATACCAATTAGAATGTTAGAGGACCTAAGCTTTAATTTTGTGTTTTATATATGAAAATTCTAGCCTGTACCGTCGTATTTATTATTTAGTCTTTAATGCCTTATACAAAAGCGTTAAAAAATGAATGCAAGAAATCAAATTAAATTAGTTTGTACCTCTCTCGCTATGCTATCTACGTATTTCTATGAATTCTGTATTAGTTATGTGTAGCCTAACTACATTAGTTTACGTTACGTTTTAATTTGTTATCATTGGATTGTATCCGGAATATGCGAGTTTTATATGTATAGGTTCAGGATACGCTAACTTTTGTAACACACACAGCAGCATTGTCATTAACTTTTAAGTATGTTATTTTTATTATATGTATGTGAGAGATTAAGAAAAGTCCTAACAGCCGTTTAAATGAATATTGTCAAAGCTACATACACGGTGCAGAAACCATCCAAAATAAGTTTGAAATGAAAATAAAAAGAAATAACATTAATAATAATAATAATAATACAAAAGAAAAAGCCCATGAATATTTTTTGCTAAATAATTTCAAAACCCCTTGAATAAATAAGTAATTGTTTCAAAAATGTATGCAGCTTTTTAATTTTGGTTAAATGGAAATTAGTATTGGTATTTTCTCCTTTCTTATAGCTTACAATCCGTCTAAATCCTGGAAGATCTTCGTAGCACCTTGGTTATTTTTTGTCATTGCCTTTCCTACAAATTCTTTTGATTTGATTTGCCAGCTTGGCCTCCAACCTTGATATTCATTGCCCAATATCATATAATATCGTTTCTTTCTTCTATTTGTCTCTAAAACCCAGCCAAGTTCGTTCTTAGATTTAAATAAATCGCATTGATTTTATCCACTATACAATAGAATGGTGTAATTTTAATATCCACAACATTCACTCAAGAATATTGTCATTTTGGGCCAATTTCTCATTAAAATTTAAAAAAATTGGCAAAAATGTAATTGTTTTACATTTCTAAACTCAATATGCAGGATAATTATCCAAATAAAAAACTAACACAGAATAGCTTTCCGAATTGAGATTAGGGCTTTATTTGGCTTAGTTATGTATATTTTGAACTCTGATAAAAAAAAAATAGGGTCTAAAAAATGAGTATCCTTTGAGGTCTTCTTGAGAGCATTGTTTGGCCAATAATTAAATATTCTCCAAATGCCGTACATATTCCGATTCCCCGTTAAAATCTTAATTATTTTAACATAAATTATACCCAAAAAACAACATAAAAAAATTTACCAATTTTTCAAAATTTTATAAGGGGAAAAAAAAAATCAGGAAAAAAAAACGGAATATATATAATATATATATGGCATTTGGCTGTCATTCCATTTTGGGCCAAAATATGCTCTCCAGAAGACCGCAAGTATGCGGATTTTTGGGTCCTTAAATCGTCATGTTTATGTCCTAATTTTTGGACAAAGCTAAATTAAGAATAACCATAACTTTGTCAAAACAGCCTTAATTTCTAATCGGAAAGCTTTTTCATGTTAGTTTTTATTTGGTTAATTAATCTGCATACCGACTTTAAAAATAAACAAAACTAAAATTTTATTCAATTTTTGAAAATTTTAATGATGTAACCCCTTATCATTTTTTTGAAAAATCGACCAAAAATTTTTTATGTTTATATTTCAATATTTTATTATTAAATAATTAAGATTTTAACTGCGATTCGGAATATGGACGACATTTGGCTGTCATTCCATTTTCGACCAAAATATGCTCTCCAGAAGACATCAAATGCGGATTTTTGGGTCCTTAAATCGGCATTTTTATATCCCAATTTTTCGTCAAATTATTTTTAAGGCAATATTTTATTATTAAATAATAAAGATTTTAGCGGCGATTCCGAATATAAACGGCATTTGGCTGTCATTCCATTTTTGGCCAAATTATGCTCTTCAGAAGACATCAAATGCGGATTTTTGAGTCCTTAAATCGTAATTTTTATGTCCTAATTTTTGGACGAAGCCAAATTAGAAATAACCATAACTTGGCCAAAACAGCATTGAAGACAGCGATTCGGAATATATATGGCACTTGGCTGTCATTCCATTTTGGTCCAAAATATGCTCTCCAGAAGACCGCAAGTATGCGGATTTTTGGGTCCTTAAATCGGCATTTTTATATCCTAATTTTTGGTCAAATCATTTTTAAGGCAATATTTTATTATTAAATAATTAAGATTTTAGCGGCGATTCCGAATACAAACGGCATTTGGCTGTCATTCTATTTTTGGCCAAATTATGCTCTTCAGAAGACATCAAATGCGGATTTTTGGGTCCTTAAATCGGCATTTTTATATCCTAATTTTTGGTCAAATCATTTTTAAGGCATAATTTTATTATTAAATAATTAAGATTTTAGCGGCGATTCCGAATATAAACGGCATTTGGCTGTCATTCCATTTTTGGCCAAATTATGCTCTTCAGAAGACATCAAATGCGGATTTTTGGGTCCTTAAATCGGCATTTTTATATCCTAATTTTTGGTCAAATCATTTTTAAGGCAATATTTTATTATTAAATAATTAAGATTTTA